>JACEIK010000431.1:323199-333228 GCA_018107945.1 Datura stramonium | reverse complement strand
GTTGGTTAGCACATATAATCACATTTATATAAAATTACATGAAAATGTACAAAATAACTTAGACAACATGACTAATTCAAGTTGTAAAGCGTATCACGGGCATGATATTTTTGCCTGTGATCACGCACCGTTAACAAACATTTAAAGATGAAGAGAATACAATACAAGCGTTTAGCATTGGTTTTGAATCACTTTTGTGTAACCCTATTTCGTTAATCCATCATGGTTTCCACAACCCTAGTTTGGAGATTTTAGCTTATCATAATTATAAAATTGTAATTAATATTCATACAAACACTTAATTAAATACTTACAATAATAATTGAAAGAAAACCTGGTTTGAATATCAATAAACAAACTCAAGAACAATTAATGAAATCAAGTGTTGATCCTAAGAATTGCTCTCCAAAACTTGATAATATTTCACAAATAAAACTTTTCACACGTCTACTACTTTCCCTCTATGTTATCCTACTAAAATAAAACATAAAAGGTATTTATACAGACATCAAAAACCTTTTCCTAAGCTAACAGGGAATTTTCCATATCTGGCGCCGACTTGACTCACCACTGATTATACGACCTGTAAAAGGATTGTACGGGTCGTACCTACCTCTCGTACATCCCTTGGCTACTATAGATTTAACTAAGTGTTGGCAGTTGGTGCGATTCGTACCATTGTCCTGCGAGTCGTACAATCCATCCTTGGTTTGGCCCTGAGAACTTTGACTTCCTCTAAAGATTTTTACGAGTGTTGTGGTACGCCTCGTACTTTGCTCCTACGACTCGTACTTTCTTGTTGCATCTGGAGTTCTTCCAAGTCTTTAAGAATCATTAAAGCTCCCCACGACTCACGGTATGGGTCGTAAGTAGTTGTTACAGTCCGTGGGTTCCACCCGTACCAAGAGACCGCCTTGTGTAATTTTCTCTGAAGATTTTCACGACTCCAATTGCAGCTCGTACATCTTGATACGACTAGTATTGAGAGTCATACTTTGCTGCCTTATTTCAACCTTCTGAGTTTTTCCACGAGTCTTAGTATGACTCGTACAATCAAGGTACGACTCGTACTGAGATTGGTACTTCGCTGATTTTTTGCACTTTTATGCATCTTTTGAATATTTTTGCTCCAACTCCGATGAGTCATAAACTACCGACCTCTTACCCACTTCCTCCAAGATGATAGATTTCCTATTCCAAATAGAGTCACCCTTTTTTTACACTTAACCAAAGTTAGATACTTTTTCAAGTTTGACCTTAAATCTAAATTTTGGCAATTGGGAATACATCTTGACGAAAGACCAAAGACATGATTTTGCATTCCTAATCAACACTCCTAATAAAAATTAATGCTGTTTGGGCTGAAACCTACACCTTCTCTGTTCTAAAAAGCCATGATCAAAATCTTTCAGCCTATCCTCCACACATCACTAGTGTACATCAATGACATATTGCTACTTAATGATACTTTGGTGGAACACCTCACCTTATTTTTCCTCTTTTCATGACATAGTAAGGACAAGTGGAATCATTTTCTCCGTAAAAAAGATGGTTCTTGTTCAAAGGGAGATTGATCTCTTGGGGATGCATTAATGGCGCATATAGTCCGGGGCCACATATTTGCCAGGAACTGCTCAAATTTTCGGACACTAATTTCACCATAAAGCAGATCCAATAATTTTTAGGTGTGATTAATTATGTTAGAGATTTTATTCCTAAAGTCTCTACATACATTTCTCCATTTTCGAAGATGCTAAAAAAAATGCCCAAGTTTGAAAAAAAGAAGCAAGATGAAGCAGTCAACTCTCTACATCCCCTCAGGCAGAAAGAAAATATTATAGGTTGACACCAACAATGAATATTTGAGTGTAGTCCTTTTAGAAGAGAAAGATGGGCGTAGGAAGATATGCGGATATGCGAGTGGATGGTTCAAGGATGTGGAACAACACTATCATTCCACATTCACAGTTATTCTTATTGTGAAAAATGAGACTAAAAAGTCTAATTTTTTTAATTCACACTGAATTTATGATAGAAAATGGATATGAAGGCATTCCCAAAAATGATCTAGATAAATCCAAAGATACTTCCACATCCGCAAATTCTCAGATGGGCACAATGTTTCTCCCCTTAAAACTTCCAAGTTAAGCTCTTCAAGGGGAAAATAATATCATGGTAGACTCTCTATCCAGACCAGATGAATTTTCAAAAGGATTTTTGCCGGAGGCGAACCAAGAAATAAAGGAACCAACTAGCCAATTCTTCATGATTGCTAGCCCACCAATAAAAAGTTCATCCAGGTTTCCACATCATCCACCAGACTTATTCAATCAGTATGTGGACCCGTTTGGTTCATCCATTCTGATAGAATGATGGACTTTTTATGAGCTTCAAGTATTCAGGAAATATAGGGAATCCATCCTTAAGCCATATGGAGTTAACCTTGAATACCCATTTTGTCATGTGTTCATACCACTTGTCAATGAATTTTCACAAGAGCTCTTATTATTTTTCTGGTACTTATGTCACCAGTATTATATCCTTATGGAGTTCAAGTGCAACATATATCAGGATTTTGACAAGATTGAACCTGCTCTAGAAACGTTCCTCCTATGGTTCAAGCCCCAAAAATATTGGGTTCAATGCTTTAAAGATTCCTATGACTCAAAGGTGTTCATGCTACGTCAACCGATAAAGATAATTGACGAAAAGGTTCATGCTAAGTCGAAACTCTCATTTTGTTGGAAATTCCCTATCAATATTTTAACATTAGAAGATGAATATTATGAAGCACACAGGTTTATCTTCCTGAAAATAAGTGCATTTCAAAGAAATATGGCCAAAAAAGTGGCATGGTGGAACCACAGTAATAACCATCCCTACCGAAAAAGGTCTGACAAGTCGCAAATGAGTACCAAACATCTTATGAAATCACTAGAGATGAGGTTACTCAATCCATCACAAGGATAAGATTAAATATTCCATCATAAGACTGTCACGACATAGAGCATGGAATCATAAGGCCATCCATCAAAAGATGTTACTTCACAAGATCATTAAAGAGGAGCTTGGAAAATAAAGGTTCCTTCAACGAAAAACATGGCTTCTGATGGAATACGAATGAAGAATACTTAAGCCCACAATCAACACCCTCAAACACTACTCTATTGGAAAATGATTGATGATGTGTGTAAGATTTTTACCATTTATCGCCACAGATTATCCGCCAGAGTTTACTATCCATGTCAAAACAAAATTGGGCCCACTTTCACCTGCTTCCATATGTTGCTCGAAAGAGGACAAAAATTGGCCGCACTTTCAAATTCCATCACATGGTTTTCTATATTATATATTAGGTTTTTCACATCTTTTCACATACCTTCACATGGTTAGGCTTAGGTGTCTCTTGTTTTACTAGGCCCCTTCACATGTTTATGGGCTCCATACGTAGATAAAAGTGTGTCAGATTTGTCTTGTAAGATAAGTGTGTCAAGTTTGTCTTGTAATAGTCTCCCAACTCCTATATAAAGGAGGCTAAGTTGTACAGTGGAGGGGAAGAAGAAATCTTTTGGTAAAATCATCTATGTCAATAAAATGAGTACTTTCTAAATTCTCTCTCTTTCTTCTCTTCATAAGGCATGGAAAGACTGGTCCTTAATGTAGTATGGGGACAAGAAATATTGGGTAAGTTAGCTTATTACAAGTACAATAGTTTTTTTGAGTTTATAATAGCTAAATATATAGTAGAGTAAAAGTTTTCCTGAATTGATAGCTTGGCAAGCCATCCAGGTAGATGTAGAAGCTAGCTCATTTTGTTGAAAAAATCTTTTATTTCTATGATGAAATTTACTATTACACTAGCTTGGCGAGCCGTCCTTCAGGATGATGAAGCCCAGTCCTCTTCTGTAGGAAAACTATTGTACCTACAATCTTACCGCCTTACCCGCAATTTCTTTGCCCTATCTCGCCTAATATGGCTCGATTAGTCCAAGCTCCACGAGTTCTGCACACTCTTTCTTTGAAAGTTGAAGGTGTTCTAGATTCATACCTCAGTAACTTACTTTGGTTGGGTTGATGTTTTGATTCTTCTTGAATGGGAGTTCGATGAAAAACTCTTTATTTAGCCATAAAGGATTTCTACACTTTTTCATGAACTCATTGTGGGATTATGCACATGAATTCTCTACTAGCTGCTATTCAATTTCCTTGATTTGTTCATCCTTAGTGATCTGAAATAGGCGTGACACTTTTGAGTATGGCCTGAATTTCTTCTTGAATACTATTCCATAGGCTCCGATGTGGAGCCGATCCTTGAGTTGTCTGTAGATGTTGAACCCAATTATGAGGTATTTTATTAGAACATTTGAATCAAACAACTTAGTCGTGAACTTTAACCCTAGGAAGAATTCACTTGTAATTAGATTCTTTGTGATAACCGTAGTGGTCAAGATCCTATTTTATATAGTGTTGAAGGTCTTGAAATGAGAAATTCAATGATCATCAGGAAGAACAGCCGAGTTCATCAATGATGATGATGCTTCCGTATCCATAAAGGAAATAACCTGAATTGGCTTGTCCCATTTGGACGGATAGATATTGAGTTGGACTTGAGGGATGTTTATGATTCTATTGATTTCTTCCTTAGCCTTTAAAATCTGATAATTGTTATGCCCATATTCTTCATATACATCCATGGAGGAAAGATTGTCCTCTGATAGTTCATCCTCATGTGAGAGCACAGATTCAAGATCATTGTGTCTTATGCCATCGTAATCTTCAATTTTAGTAAGAAGCTGGATCAATCTTCTAGATTGAGGACGATTCTTTGCGTAGTGTCCAATCTTGTTGCACATGAAACATCTTCTATTTTTTCAGAACTTTCCTGGACCTTTTCTCCTAAAGATTTTGTATGCCTGGTGAATTTAGATCTTTCGCCTGAAGGCTTTGGCCATTTGAATTTTTTGAACCCTCTTCATCCTCTAGGGGCATGGCAAGAGAAATTAGACCCAGTGATTAGGTTAGTTTTACTGCAAGTTTAACAAGGGATGGGTTATTGTGCAAATATCCTCTAGTTACAGGAAAATCGCTTGCTTGATATAACCGACATAGGGGATTGTTATTGATTGGAACTTTTCCTCAATAATTTATCATAGTTCATTCTGCTAAGATCTTTGGGAAGGATAAGACAAAGACTTGCTTCAAACTAGCGTCTTTGCCTAGTTTGAAGTATATTTTTTCCATTTTCTGGAAGTGGATATCAATGACATTTCTGTCGAATGACTGTCACGACCCGAACATCAGCCCGGATCGAGACACGGGACAAGGAGCCCCGAGAGACTCCAAGTCGACCCATGGCATGAACATACATCTAACTCAATAAAAAAAGGTGGAAGAATTAACCTAATAGCTATAGTGGAAGTCTAAGCATAATATAACATTAGAACCAGAA
The DNA here is from genome assembly GCA_018107945.1 of Datura stramonium. NCBI lineage: Eukaryota > Viridiplantae > Streptophyta > Magnoliopsida > Solanales > Solanaceae > Datura > Datura stramonium. The sequence continues at coordinate 327,779 of JACEIK010000431.1, read as the reverse complement.
TTCACATCATACATGACAAGATGATTACTACGTACAGTCTGAAAGCCTCTAACATATCTGATGGGTTGATGGGACAACACCCCCAACTAGCTCGACAAGTCTGAAATCGAATAAAGACATAACAACCACGAATACTGAATGTCCTTAGAGGATGAGGACTCACCGATGCTAGCTGCATAGGTCTGAGTGGGATAGCAGGGACTAAAGATGCTATTGAGAAAGATCCCTAGGACCTGTATCATGAGACGATACAACATAGAGTATGCGGTCAATACGTGGAATTACCGAGTATGCAAGGTAAGTAAAACAAACGTTTAAAATACATAAAAGTGCATAAGAGTAGGACAACATGATTATAGTATAAATATCATAATATAACATAAGACTCAAGGTTTCAGAACATTCGTAAATCATTCATATTCATACTCTTGAGAGAAAAGATTTATTAAACATAACTTGAGACAAAGTACGTAATCATAATCATACATAAATCATGAGGAACAGTGGGAGATTCTTATAACCGACATACCTCATATGAGCACACATGGAGACCGACCTGTAAACCCTAGTCGGGAGGGTGTTCGTACCTTGCTAAGGGTAGAACCATGAAAGGAGACTCATGAAAGGCCCATTTGGGGCGAAAAGGGACAGTCTCAAGGGAGATCCCATCATGACCTATGGTGGCACATAGTTTTGAGATTCAGTGAAAAACCTGGGCCCCGAACCTACTCGGTGTTAAATACTACTCCCAAAACATATGTAGTGATGATAGGATAATAAACATGAGATTCATAGGCTAGTTAAATCATGATAATCATAAACATTCTTGTAAATACGTGAACTATCCATGAAGATAAGACCTGTGAGTCGGCCATAATCATAAATCATAAATCTTGAGGTTCATGCATACTTAACATGTATATACTTAGTAACCATAAATTCATGATGAGCATTTGAGTAAATCCACATCATAAATCATAAATCATGATGGGTTAAAGAACATCAAAATCAAGGTAAAATCATCACTCGATATGTCATAGAACATGCATGATTGGGCATAATTTTATAGAAATTTAAATCAATAACTCTATCATCGAATCAGTTGTAAAATCTTCCCATGATTCATAAAATATATATTTATTCNATGATTCATAAAATATATATTTATTCATGAGAGATATTAACCCATAGATAGATCATTAGGATTTCATAAGAATTTGGGATAAAACCCCATAAAATTTTCAAATAAAATTTCATGAATTAGAGAGAGATTGGGCATGGGTCTGAACAAATTCACCCATTCATAACTCTACATACCCGAGAGACTTGGATTCTACCACTCCCTTACTTTCCCAAGAGGAATTGAACAACAATTGATGAATAACCTTGGGGTTTTATGCTTGATCACCCTCTACACTCTTGAACTTTGCATGCATAAGTTTTGAATAGGATAAAATGACTTAAACTATCTTAATACACCCTGAAAATAGCTTAAAACGACGTAGTATAGGACCCTAGGGCTTAGGAATGACGATACTACCCTTAATAAATTTGTAGTTAAAAACTGACTGCCAGTCCCAACGAGGGACTGTACGAGTCGCCGTTCAAGGTCATGAGTCGTGGCATCAGTCGTCGTGTGCACTATTCATTTTCCTCCACGGGTCCCCACGAGGGACCTAATGAATCATGGTTGGTGACCATGGCTCGTGGTCACCTCTCGTTATCTCCACTGTCTAAAGATCATTATCCCTTGATCAATCTTGACCACGACCATCCCAACGAATTGTGGTGTATGGCCATGACTCGTGGGGTCCAACCGTAGGGTACACAACCACTCAAACTTTTCCTTTCAATTTCCCTTTGCCACGACTGACTCAACGAGTCATGGGGTCTGACCACGACTCATGGTTATGCCCGTGGTGTCTTCAAAACCCCCCCCCCCCCCGGGTTACAAAACAACTCATTCTGTGACCTGGTGCAGATTTTTCAGTTTTCTCTATTTAAACTCTCGAGTATGATCTTAGGGCTTTCGGGGAATTACAATGACAAACACTTCATCTTGAAGAATTGTCTTCACAACTTTTCTTGTCTATGGCCAATGTCTCCATAGAAGACTTCATGTAGGATCTTGATGTTGAAAGCAAAGTCCTGGGACGTGGGGAAAAGTATTTTTATCTCGTATCTCAAGTGAGTTCCACTAGTCTTTAAGGATCCCGAAGAACCTCAAAGTGAATTCCGATAGGATTAGGTACTTCTGTCATTTAGCCAAGTTTTTTGTCACCATCCAAGTAAAGCGAAGTCTCGAATCCTTTGGGGCCATTTTGACACCTTGGTATCATGGAGTGTGAAAGTATGAAATTAAGTTCCAACCAATTTTGGTGTTGTTGGTTTTGGTCTTGAAGTCTCCCAACCGCACGCAAGTGCACATGATCGTCAAGTAATATAGGATAGTGAAGTCCCGATTATCGATCCATTAGAGACTTGTCAGATTAATTATTTAAGGTTAACTCTTTATTTCACTATTCTAACAAGCACAGATAAAAATGGGGAATGGTTTGAAGATTAAACTACTAAACTTAAAATGTAAATTAGCTAATGAACTAAAATTGTTGCAAGTTGATTTGTACTTCAAATGATGATGAAAATTTAGGGAAATGTCACTTTCTCTTCAGGATGAGTTTTCAAGACTTGAGGAGCTAGATTAATTCTTTCTAAGGTTGCTAATTGCAAGTTACTATCCCATTTCTTGCCACTGTCTCGAGCACCCAAGCACTATTTCATGAATCCTAATGCCTATACCCCTATGTTCACAGGAGAAACATGAGACGATAGTTGTGGCTACTTGTATATCAACTAAACAAGGTTGAAGGGTATATTTATATCCTCATCAACAACTTCTATCCTTCAACCAATGGGCCAAAGGGTCTTTGAATTTCTATTCTATATTTAATTTTCACCCTTTTAGTTCCCAGTCCCGAGTTCAACCAAAAGCCAACTGATTTATTCAAAAGGTGATAAATCTAATGAATAAGCAATAAACATAAGTAAATATAAAAAACTTTTAACGAAGAATCAATACTAGCATAATCAATCTATCAAACGTCAACCATAGGTATGGCCAAAACCGTAGAAGGGGAGTTTAACCACTCATGTTCAAGTATAAAAACAAATACATCATCATTCGAAGCATAAACGATAGAGAAAAGAAGAAAAACCTAAGTTATGAACTTGTCTCTCCTCCAAAGCTGTGTTACACCCACAATATGATCAAACAGAATGATGTAAGATAGCTAACAAATGGCCTAGATATTATATATATAAGTTAGGTCTCAAATGATGCTTTTGCCCTCAAGTAATTAGCTTCAAAATCAGCAATATCTGCCTCATAATAGGTTTGGCGCGCCGCTCCCTCCAGTGCGCCAAGTTTGGCTCTATTTTCCTCTGAAGTTTTGCTTCGAGCGCCCCACACCATCCAATATACCAAGGTGTTAGTCAAATTTATGAACCTCTAGACCCTTTTGGCTCCCCACGCCATCCAAAGCACCAGAGTATTAGTCAAATTTCTAAGCATTTAAACTCTTCTGGTGCGCCACGCCACCCATAGCACCAGAGTGTTGGAAAAATTTCCTAAGTCTGGGATGCTTCTGGCGCGCCACGCCTTTCATCTCGCCAATGTGTTGATCAAATTATCTTCTGAAGTTTGGGACCTGGTTCACCACGCCACCCATAGAACAATCTTTGGTGCATATTTCTCTGAAGTTTAGGGGTTGGCGTGCTACGCCAGCCATAACACCAGGCCAATTTTCATGAACTCTTCTTTTTTCACACCTTAGGTCATTTTTGAGTCCTTATTCCTTGGGTTCCTTCTCAAAACATCTACAAACATTTTTTTATCTCAAAAGACACATAAAAGTATGAATTCATGCATTTCATAAAGATTATGAACTCAAAACAAGGCAAAATATGGGTCAAAACATGGCAAATAAGCATAAGAATATACCCAACATCACCACCCCACACTTATATCTTTGTTCATCCCTGAACAATCCTCAATTCCGTGCACAAACTCATATTTTTTCATCACTAGTCACCTCTATCAATTTATACCCAACCAATAGCATAGAACATATGATTAAATGGTTCATCGGCTTATAGCTATTCACATCAAGCACATGCAGAGTTTTCACATTCAAGACTACACAACTTCTATAACCGACTCATTTTTTTCAAAACAGGGCCAACATGATTAAATACGAAACATACCACATATAGTACACCGACTTAGACATCCTATGTGATGTTGCCCGCAAGTGTACGGGTCGTACAAGTAATATAGTGGCCCTTTTTAAGAGCCGGATGTCGAACCCAGAGGGACTAGACCAATTCAGCTAACTATCAAGTTCAAGTGTGATATTAAATGCCGCAAGTGTTGATTATAGAAGTTTTCAATAGAGTTAATTAAGTCTAGGGGCAGTCAACAAAATACTCTGAATTAATTCAAGGAGCAACTAGAGTTAAAGCCGGATAATCATGCGATACTACGATTTGCAATGGTTTAAGTATGAAACTATCAATTGTCG
>JACEIK010000431.1:283088-297310 GCA_018107945.1 Datura stramonium | reverse complement strand
ATGATTAGATGCTTTTAGGGCTTAAAGAGATGGATTTGGGTGCATTTGAGTCTTTTGAAACAAAGATGAAGAAGTTGGGTTAAACAAAGCAAAGCTTAAAACACTTAGTACCAACAGGCCACACCTACATGATACGACAACCCTCCTGCGCAATGCCATGTGCGACGCGATACTCATCCTGCGTGATGCCAAGCGCATTGTACTAACACTGTCCAGCGGTCGGCAGTAGAATCCTACTTCAACTAGGAAAAGGAGCTACAAATCCCAAATCAAATCCATAAAGGAACAAATAAAGAATAAATCTACTATTATAATTACCCTTTATTTCTATGTAAAGTTTGAACAAGTAGAGAAATTCTTTTTGACAATTGAGAGTTAGAAGTCTTATTTCACAAAATACATTGAGATATTGTTGTTGAACTGTTCTTCCTTATTTCTTGCAATAGTCAAGTGGGTTTTTATTTCAATCGTCATTGTAAGTATTAATTTATGCGTTTGTCTATGAATGCTATTAATTTACTTATAAACATGAGAGGCTAAAACCTCTACAACTAGGGTTGTAGGAACCATGGTGAATTAATGAACTAGGGTTTGCACGACGTGATTTTAAACCAATACTAAATGCTTGTATTGTATTATCTTCATCTTAAATGTTTTCTAACGGTGCGCAATGTTAAGACTTGCCTGAATTCTGTACTTGCTTGAGCGTAGAGAGGTAGATATAGGAAAAAGATAAGTACAACAAAGCCTTGATCCTTTATGATCATTATATAACTTGAGCTATGGTCACATGATAGTTAATTTTGGAACAAATTGATAGTTGTTGAATTGAAATCATTCATGAGACCTAACCTGATAATTGAGTATAATGATCCAATAGGGATGAACCAGTCATTTGGATGAACCCTAGTTATCATTTCTAAAGTAAAATATTAGAATAGATCACAGGTGTAAAATCTGAAGTAGTTATGAATTCATGGGGAACACTTATCCTAGTTAATTGTGTAATCTGAGATCAACATTCAACTTCTCAACATTGTTATTTGTTACTTTTATATATTTCCCCGCTTTAGGAAATAATTGACTCAAAATCTTAAATACTAGCGTTCTTCTATATCTTGATCATATTCCTTATGGGATCGACCCCAACCTTTGTTGGGTTCTTTATTGAAAGCGTCCTCTTCATACTTTATCAGAAGTGTGAGTTTGAGCGTTATAAAAAAATGGCGTCGTCGCCGGGGATTATGGCTTAGGATTAGATTAATTGATTGTGTTTAACTTTTAGTATTTATTTCATATTTTATGTTTCTATTTTATTTTTCTGACGTGTCACAGGTTAGCATGGTAAATCAAACGTCCAACATGTGACCACGATCCCAATAGATATCTTGATGAAGTTTGAGTAATCAAGATACCTGTGTCGTATCGCGACGTTAAATAAAGAGCTATTTGGGAGGAAATATAAGATATTTTTTTATTTTTTAGAGTTGATGTGTTTGTTCAAATGTGCAGGAGTTAAGTCATAAATTGTGAAAGAAATTTGGAGCAAGAATGAATTAAAAATGAAAAATCGTATAAAGAAATTAAGTAGGCAGCTCAATGGATAAAATTTAATATAATAATAATATTTTTAATAAGGATTTTAAAAGAGAATCAATAGGAAATTTACCCGACATCATTAGCAAAGCAGCCACAGTTTCTGCACATTGGAGTACGCGTCGTAGTTACGCGCGACGCGCTACAATAGTTTTAGATCTGAATTCAATTTTCAATATATTTTGGACTCAGTTTATTTTGTGTGGCATTTTTCTACACTCATAAATAGTCCTTAAAAATATTTTGAAACACAACTGCTAATGACGGAGATGACTCGGAGATGAGGCAAGCTACTTTTTCCCTCACCGATGATGAGGATTAGAGGCCCATGGAGTTCTTCTTTCACTCTTTACTTTATACTTTAATGTTTTAGCACTGGGGACAGTTTTACCGATTATGTGTGGGGTGGGAGAAGTGAACTTCATATTACCATGCATTCTTTAATTGCTAAATTTGCACATGGTAGGCCTATTTTTTTTTTTTAAAATTTATGACTTATCTTGCATACTTGATTGGTTTTTAGTAGTTTTTAAAGGTTTTTTTTGGGTTTCACCGGTTTTAGTTTTCAGTACTTTTTTAGTGATTAGTCCCTTAGAACCGACTAGAGAGTCTAGATTTTTTTAATAGTTACTGAGTCATGACTTTTTCCGATGATGGATGGATGACGACCGTCTTAAGGGTAAATTAGTCATTAGGAAGAATAAAAATTTGGACCTTACAAATGCTAGGTGCTTCACTAAGGTACCATTGAGAGATTATGAAATTTACTCAAAAATGCATGAAAAAGGTAGAAACACTTAGTCTTTTGGAACTTGACTCTTGTACTTGAAAAAATTGGGTTTAATTATGTTATGCATGAAATATGGATATATATGTTGATGTGATCTTGATTTCCATTGTTAAACCATTTTGTGTCAATGTATGAGGAATTTTTGATATACTCCATGCTTGCAATTTGATATCTAGAACTTGCCCGGTGTGTGTGCAAAATGAAATAAGAATAATGAATTTAGGAAGTGATATAGACATTTCTTTGGTAGCCTTATTTTTACTCTATTTTATCTACCTTTTTATAATTGTCCTAGTTAGCCATTCTGAGCCTTAGCCTATTCTTTTGATAGCCATATTACAAGCTTAAATCTCTTTTTATTCTATTGACTTGCAAATGACTCCTAGAGCACTTTAATGAAAAATTTTGTATGAAAGGAGCATAAGTGGAGAAGTGAAGGAAAAAGCTAAAAAGTGTAGAAATTAGAAGAAAAGAAAAGGGTGAAAACTGGTAAACAAAGAGGGTGATGTGAGTGGAAAAACAAAAAGAAGAAAGAGTTTCGAAAATAATAATGATAAAAAAATGTGTGAATGAGCTTAATGTTGGAAAAAATCCCCACTAGTCACCTAAGTTGTAAATTGAAAAATAAAAGGAAGGTATAAGGAGAAAAATAAGAAATTGAAGAATGTGTTAAAATCAAAGTGTTGTGAAGTATTAAAGTTTTTAGGGAGATTAGTCACTATCTTGACCAAATAGTCCCAACCCATCCCTTAGCCTACATTAGAATCATGTTAAGTCTTAATTGTTCCTTCATTCAAAATTCTATATTAGTGGAGTACTACACTAAGGGAAAGCATATGGGTTGTCTTTTGCATGCATCTTGATCTCTTTGGGAGAGTGAGCGAAAATTATTTTATTTATGCCCAAGTTTATATTGATTTATATCTTGTGTGAGAAAGGGCATCTCTCCAATTTGTGAGGGGCACAATGGTAAGACTTTGGTATATCTTGATTTATAAATTACATATGATTCATGTTGGTCCAACATATGGCTTGATGAGTTAGTTTTCAAAATCTAAGTGATTTCGAACTTTGACATTTGAATGTTAATCCAATATGCATGTGAGTAAATTATTGAAGCTTTATTGATTTGTCTCATTATCCTAAATGCAAGTATACCTATTTTTAGGATGATTTTTTTTGTTGAAATTGTGAAGGGAAGTAGTTGATTGTTCGAGGACGAACAATAGCTTAAGTGTGGGGTGGTGATGAATGACGTATTTAGGCACTTCTTCGCTATATTTTGCCCATATTTTACTATGTTTTGAGAATACATTATGTGTGTTTATATGTGTTTTATGATATATATTTGTGAAAGAGATCTAACGTACATGATTAGATACTTTCAGGGATTAAGGATTTGAGTGTATTTGAGGCTTTTGGAACGAAGATTAAGAAGTTGGGTTGAACAAAGAGAAGCTTAAAACACTTAGCAACAACTAGCCACACCTGTGCGACCAGCAGCATGGCGCGAAGGCCATGCTGCACGACCAGTAGAGTGATGCAACAACCCTCCTGCATTATGTCATGCGTGGAACGACACTTAGCCTGCGTGATGCTAGGCGCGCCAACACTATCCAACAGCCAGCAGTGGAATCCTACTTCAACTAGGAAAAAGAGTTACAAATCCAAAATCAAATCCATAAAGGAACAAAGAAGGCATAAATCTACTATTATAAATACCCTTTTATTTCTAGTAAAGTTTTAACAAGTAGAGAAGTTTCTTTTTTTTTTTGCCAATTGAGTGTTAGAAGTCTTAATTCACAAAATACATTGAGATACTCGTTGTTGAATTGTTCTTTCTTATTTCTTGTAATAATCAAGTGGGTTTTTATTCCAATCATCATTGTAAGTATTAATTTATGTGTTTGTCTATGAATGCTATTAATTTACTTATAAACATTAGAGACTAAAACCTCCACAACTAGGATTGTGGGAACCATAGTGAATTAACAAACTAGGGTTTGCACTACGTGATTCTAAACCAATACTAAATGCTTGTACTGTATTCTCTTCATCTTAAGTATTTCTTAACAGTGCACAATTTTAGGACTTTCTTGAATTCTTTACTTGCTTGAGCCTAGAGAGGTAGAGATTAGGAAAAGAGATGTACAACAAAGCCTTAATTCTTTATGATCATTGTATAACTTGAGCTGTGGTCATAGGAAAGTTAATTTTGGAACAAATTGATAATGGTTGAATTGAAATCATTCATGAGACCTAACCCGGTAATTGAGTATAGTCATCCAATAGGAACGAATCAGTTGTTTGGATGAACCCTAGTTATCAGTTCTACAAGTAAAGTATCGCGATAGATCACAAGTGTAAAATTCGAAGAAGTTATGAATCCATGGGGGAACACTTACCCTAGTTAATTGCGTAATATGAGATCAACATTCAACTTCTCAACATTGTTACTTATTACTTTTATATGTTTTCCCCCCTTTAGGAAATAATTGACTCAAAAGCTTAAATACTAGCGTTCTTCTATATCTTGACCATATTTCCTGTGGGATCGACCCCTACCTTTGTTGGATTCTATATTGACAACGTCCACTTAATACTTTATCAAGAGTGTGAGTTTGAGTGTTATCAACTGAACTATACCGTGTTGTGCTGTTGGAGAGACTATAACCGACATGTAATCACGTGAGCTAAATATGGAGTTTGATGTATAGCCCCCATCGAAGAAGTCCCACTATACGTTGCCAGGGTATAGTAGCTGAACTGGGTGATCACTATTTAGAGCCCATTTGGGCTAATAACCTTCGGCGGTAACGTAGTTTTGGGAACTTGGGTGCACTGAACCCCGATCCACTTGGTGCTAAGTACTACTCCCACTGAAAATCCTAACTGTGCTGATAGCTCAAAACTAATGTCCTAAGGCTTAAGTCAGAACTACTTATCTGAGAGTGTTTTGAGAGTCTAAGGACCTGAAAGAAACTATGTTCTAAGCCTCATCAGAGCTGCTTTATTTGAAAACGCGGTAATGGTCTAAAAACAACTAACAAGTTGATAACTGATTCTACTGAGTTTCTCAAAGGACTTATAATAGTCAAACTAATCAGCTGATATTTATGGAGAATGCTAAGTATACTGAGTACTGACTGAAACTCTGAGACTGAATATATACTAAAAGATTAACTTTTGTTCATATATCTGTACTAACATTTGTAGTTCAAGTAAAATTTATCATAACAAACTAACATTTCGATCTGAGTCTAAATGATGCAAGTTTTACATGAAATCATGCTAAAGATTAAGACTATGACAAAAAACTAAACAAAGAAAACCAGGGAATGAATTTCAGCTAGGAATAACCATGTAAAGTTAGGGAATTAACAAGATTTAAGGAGTTTCTTATCTAACTAAAAACCCTAGCTTCAAATCTTTGCAGGGATAGAATTTAGAAAGTTTTCTAAAATTAATTTGGGACACAAAGATGGAAGAATTCCCTTGTTGAATTCCCACATACCCATAGAAGAATTCCCTGCTAAAGCTCTTGGAAATCTGGAAGAGAAACAAAATCCTAGTTCTTTCCCTGAGCCAGTCTTAGCTTTCTTCGTATTGACTTTGAGAGAAAGGTGAGAAATGGGGGAGGAATATCAACTAACACTCTAAATCCCTTGAATATTAAACCTTAAATGATATATTTTAGTCACTAAAGTAACAGGAAGTTACAAAAATGCCCCTAGAAGAAAGTTTGGAAAACTGCCTGTCAGGATCCAACAGGTCATACAATGGGCCATTGGTCGAACCACGACTTGTTTATACTAGGTCTGAAAATCATAGCCACTAAAACTGAATGATAGGCGGGAACTACGACCCCTTTGATGAACTAACGGGTCGTCGGTTCCACTCATTGTCATTGGGGAGGTTTTGAACAAGTCTTGGATATCCTCCAACGGACAGACAGAACAACTTGTCCGAAGGAAAATCAGTCATTGAATCCAACCGTTGTCATTGGAGGGGATTTCTCACCCTTTCTGGATTCTTCTAATGACTCAATAGGATGAGTCATTGATTCCTTCCATGTCTCTTTACTGGGCTCATTGTTTTTGGGAAAGTCTTTAACTAGCTTCTAGATTGACACCACGATAAAAAAATGACTCATTACTAGAAGCAGCGGGTCATTACATCGCTAGTTGAACCTAGGGAATGAATTTTCCAAGGCAACTGACGATCATCCTAAAGGACCATTGTTTCTGACAACGGCTCATCAGATGAGTCGCCCTAAGAAGATCTTCTGATGTTTTTCATTCTAAGTCTGGGTTTAGTCTAAAAAACTATTGGGGTGTTACAATATCTTCCCCTTGAAAACATTCTTCCTCGAATGAATGATAAGTAAGCTAAAAGACTGGGGAAAGAGCTGCAATCCTGTACTGAAAGATATAAATTGATTTCTAAAGGAGCGATTGACTCCAAACTAAGATACACATACTAACTGAACTTATGCAATTAGGATGCACATTTAAACATGAATAGAGCTGAAAGGTATGAAACTGAATAGAGTACTGAGGAGAAATTTAGTACCTGAAGCTGAAGATGAGCTGGAAGGGAATAAGTGAGGGTATTTAGACATCATGTCCGCTTTTTCTTCCTATGTAGTTCTAAAACTAGCTGGTTCCTCCATAGGACCTTTACTTAAGCAACCTCCTTGTTTCTCAGCTTACAAACCTGACAGTCTAGGATCTAAGCTGGAACTTCTTCATAAGAGAGGCTTTCCTTTACACCAACTCTCTCTAGAGGTACTACTGAGGTAGGGTCACTGATGCATTTCTTCAAAAAGGACACATGGAAGACTAGGTGCACCGATGCTAACTCTGCAGGCAACTCCAGCTCATAAGGCACATTGCCAATGCATCTCAGGATTTTGTAAGGCCCAATATACCTGGGACTGAGCTTTTATTTCTTTCTAAATCTCATCACCCCTTTCATAGGTGAATTTTTCAAGTATACCCAATCATCCACCGAAAAATCCAACTCCCTTCTTCTTACATCTTTATATGATTTCTGTCGTCTTTGTGCTATTTTTAGTCGATCCCTGATAAGTTGAACCTTATGCATGGCTTCATGTACTGATTCAGGTCCTATCAAAGTAGCTTTACCAACCTCAAACCACCCTATAAGATACTTGCACCTCCTACCATACAATGCCTCGAACAGGGCCATCTGAATACTAGAGTGGTAGCTGTTGTTGTATGGAAACTCAATAGGAGGTAGGTGGTCTTACCAAATGCCCTTGAAATCAATCACACTAGCCCTCAACATATCCTCCAAAGTATGAATTGTCCACTCAACCTAACCATCTGTTTGTGGGTGAAAAGATGTGCTGAGCTTGACCTGAGTACCAAGTCCTTTCTAAAATGACTTCCAGAAGTGCAAGGTGAACTGAGTACCCCTATCTAAAATGATGGACAAGGGAACCCCATGCAATGTGATTAATTCCCAGATGTACAGTCTAGCATAATCCTCTGCTGAGTCTGTGGTCTTAACTGGTAAAAAATGTGTCGGCTTAGTCATCCGGTCCACCACTGCCCAAATTGAGCCATGCTATCAGCGAGTATAAGGTAAGCCTGTGATGATGTCCATATTCACTTCTTCCCACTTCCAAGTAGGAATGCTAATATCCTGAGTCATACCCCTAGGTCTCTGATGTTCCACCTTGACTTGCTAGCAATTTTAACACTTAGCTACAAACTCTATGTCCTTCTTCATGCCATTCCACTAGTAGACTTCTTCTAGATCATGGTACATCTTAGTGGCACCTAGGTGGATGGAGTACCTCATGCTGTGAGCCTTCGTTAATATCTATTGCCTCAAATCATCTACATCTGGAACACATAACTTGCCCTGGTAATGGAGCACACCATCTCCCTTTTTGGAGAATGCTTCCACCTCTTTCCTTAGAACTGCTTCCTTCAACTTGAGCAAAATTGGGTCTTCATCCTACTTTGACTTAACCTCCACCATCAGGGAGGATTCTGACCTACTCTGGACTACAACTCCACCTTCTGTTGAGTCAACCAACTGGACTCCTAACCGATCCAGTCTATGAACATCTCTAGCCAGCTCTATCTTACTATCCTCAACATGGGAAACACTCCCTATTGAAAATCTGCTGAGGGCATCAGCCACTACGTTGGACTTACCCGGGTAGTGCAAAATGCTCATGTTGTAGTCTTTCAACAACTCTAACCACCTTCTTTGACGTAGATTCAGGTCTTTCTGGCTGAAAACACCCTGTAAACTCTCGTGATCAATAAAAATTATCCATATGAACCCCATATAGATAGTCTCCCCAAATCTTCAAAGAGAACACTACCGCTGTCGATTAAAGATCATGAGTCGAATAGTTCTGCTCATGAACTTTGAGTTGTCTGGAAGCGTAACCTATGACTTTGCCATGTTGCATTAGAACAAAACCAAGGCCAACTCTGGGGGCATCATAATAGACCACAAACCCGTCTGAACCTTCTGGCAGAGTCAATACAGGGGTTGTAGTGAGTCAAGTCTTCAACTCATGAAAACTCTTCTTACACTTGTCAAACCACTGAAACTTCACCTTCTTCTGGGTTAGTTTGGTCAAAGGGGAGGCAATAGAGGAGAACCCTTCAACGAACCATATATAATAGCCGGCTATACCCAAGAAACTTCTAATTTCTAATGGAGAAGTGGGTCTTGTCCACTCCTTGACTGTCGCTATCTTCTAAGGATCCACTTGAATACCCTCTCTGGAGACCACATGGCCGATGAAGGCAACTGATTTCAACAAGAATCCACACTTGCTAAATTTGGTGAACTACTGGCAGTCCTTGAGAGTCTGTAAAACTATTATCATATGGTCTTCTTGCTCCTCCTCTATTCTAGAGTAAACCAGAATATCATATATAAAGACAATAACGAACATATCTAGGTACGACTTGAATACCCTGTTCATCAAATCCATAAAAGCTGTAGGAGCATTTGTTAGTCCAAAAGACATAACTACAAATTTGTAGTGACCATACTGAGTTCTGAAGGCTATTTTCAGAATGTCATATTCTTTGACCCTGATCTAGTGCTATCCCAATCTGAGATCTATTTTGGAAAAGAAACTAGCTCCTTGAAGCTGATTGAATAAGTCGTCAATCCTGGGTAGAGGATACCTATTCTTGACTGTGACTTTGTTCAACTAACGGTAGTTGATGCACATTCTGAGTGAACCATCTTTTTTTCACACGAATAGGACTGTGGCACCCCAAAGAGAGATACTGAGTCTGACGAAGCCCTTATCTAGAAGGTCTTTCAGTTGTTCCTTCAATTCCTTAAGTTCATCTGGAGCCATTTTGTAATGAGGAATAGAGATGGGCTGGGTATCTGGAAGAAGGTCCATGGCAAAGTCTATTTCCCACTCGGGAGGGACTTTGGGAAGGTCTTCAGGGAATACATCAGGAAACTCATGTACAATTGGAACTGACTAAAGTGTAGGGGTCTCAAAACTAGAATCTTTGACCCTAACCAGGTGATAGATGTACCCCATAGCAATCATCTTCCTAGCCTTAAGGTATGAAATGAAATTACCCTTGGGCACTGAAGTACTACCCTTCTACTCTAGGACTGGCTCATTAGGAAACTGAAACCTAATGACCTTGGTTCTGCAATCAACTGAAGCACAACAAGAATATAGATAGAAGTAGATACAAACCATTTGTATTGATGGGTACAATGACCTATTGATTAACCTGGTTAGTCATGGCCAGGACTAGCATCTGAATTGCAGCCCAAAATTCTGCGTGGGACACTTGGTCATCCTGAGGAGATGTGAGAGCTGGTGGGGATGGCCGGTTAGCATTTTCAGTCCTCCTTCCGTTTCCTCTTTTAGGAGGCATCAATATCTGAAAAGAGTATAGCACAAGTTAGGAGGACGTATTAGAGTTTAAAACTCTAAACACGATAAGAATCATAAATAAAATTTTCCCAAAAATGCTTTATAGCCTCCCCCTCATAGGTATGGCGCGCTTCATACCCATGAAAAAGACTATACTTAATACGACTTTTAGACGTCCTAGGACACTCTAAACCTGAGGCTCTGATACCAAGTTTGTCACGACCCGAGTTCACACCCTAGACGCGACACGGTACTTAGAGTCACAAGTGACCCCAAGCAAACTCTTGTAGAGCTTATTCTACTAAAACTGATTTGCTGAGAATAGTCATAAAAGAGCGAAAACTGATAAAAGAATTAACTATTATTGAATAAATGACAAAATCTGAAATTAATCTGAAAATGTAGTTGAATCTACAATTATTGTCTGAAATCCTTCTAATATGAACTAATGAGTTGCTGGGAAAAATCCCCATCTCTAATGTTTGAACTGAAAAAATAAAATAAAACTGGAAATGGAACTCCAACTCTCAGCAGATGAGGACTCACCACAGAAGCTGCTGGGATTTTGCTAAGAGGATCTAACCATGGTGTTGAGGCTGGGTACCCGAGTCTATACCATAAAACAATATAGCATAAAAGTATGTGTCACTACTTTTAATATACTGAATATGCGAGAATGAACTAAAACATACTTAAATTGAGTAATAGAAAGATACATGCAATACTGTAAAAATAAACTGAACACTAAAGAGCTAAACTGAATTAATAGTCATAATTGAACTAGACTGAATTATACCATGTTGTGTTGTGGGAGAGACTATAACTGACATGTAACCACGTGAATGATAATGCTCAAACTCACACTTCCTGGCAAAGTATGAAGTGGACGTTGTCAATAAAGAACCCAACAAAGAAGTTGGGGTCGAACCCACAGGGAATAAAGTAAGATCTAGACTAATATCGATACTTAAACTTGTTGGTAAGTTATCTCCATATTGGGGAGTTTAAAGAAAAACAATAATAAAAACAAGATCATAATTGTGATTGTTATCAAGATTTTCAAATAACTAGGGTAAGTGTTCCCCATGGGTTCATAACTATTTCGGGTATACACACATGATAAATCCCAACGATTACTTGTAGAACTGATAACTAGAGTTTATCCAAATAACTTATTCGTCCCTGTTGGATGACTATATTCAATAACTGGGTCAGGTCTCATGAGCGATTTTAAACTAACCGTTATCAATATGTTCCAAATTAACTTTCCTGCGACCACAACTCAAGTCATGCAATGATCATAAAAATCAAAGCTTTGTTGTAATTCTCTTTTCCTAATCTCTACTTCTCTAGGTTCAAGAAAGTATGAATTCGGGCAAGTCCTAACATTGTGCACCATTAAGAAATGTTTAAAGATGAAGAGAATACAATACAAGACTCTAAACTACATCATTTTAGGCATATTTCTAGACTTATTAGAGGGGTTAAATGGTTTCTTTCCTCATTCTCCCCATCCAGACTCTAGGAATTCATCGTAGAACTTCTCTCAGAACTTTTTAAAGAGCTAGGGAAACCTTTTCTCCTCAGTTTCTCAAGGAAATTCTTTAGGCTTATTCACTAGGTATGTGGGTATTCAACAAGTGAATAGTTCTTCCCTTGTGTCTCCAAATTCCTCCCTATTTCTCTCTAACAGTTGGCCCTGAAATTACTGAATGTCGAGAAATTGCTAGTCATACCTTGTTTAAATAATGTGGATTATTATACCATGCTAATTATATATATATTTTCCACCAGTTTGCGACTGAAATAAATGCTAAATATAGTGAATTGAAATTTAGCCCTAATTCTTGAATTAGAAAGTCTTGAAATTTGCATTAGTGCTTGAATATCGAGATTTTTCTTGTATTTATCAGTGTTGTGGACTCCCATGCTAGACTACTATCAGTTTAGTTTTAGTATGAATGCTAGAATTCTCAGTGTCAGTCAAAAATGTTAGCTGATCAGTTTAACTATAGAAATTCTCGAGGTGTCACTAGTACCTCCCAGTTATCAGAATCAGATTCAGAATTTAGTTTTATTGGTCCACTAGGTGGCCATGACATTTTAGATAAACAACTCTTACTAGCCTTAGGGCCCTGGTTTTAGATTTTAGTTTGTTCTTTAGACGGTTACGACGCTTCTAGATAAACAGCTCTAACCAGTCTTAGAATCCAGTTTCAGAATCTGGTCCAATAAGACTCTCAGGGTGCTTTCAAATATGTATCCCTGACTAGTCTTGGACCCCAGTTTCGAGCTATCAACTTAGTATTCAGTCTAGGACTATCTAGCGGGAGTAAGACTTAGCACCGAGCGGATCGTGGTTCCAGCACACCCAGGTTCCCAGAACTACGTTGCCATCGTAGGTTACAGTTGCTATTGGCCTCATGGCCCCAGACTCTTGTGATCACCCAGTTCATGCCTTTATACCCTGGCAAGGTATATTGGGTCCTACCAATGGGGTGTATATATTGGACTCCACCTCTAGCTCACGTAGTTATATGTCGGTTATATACTCTCCCACTAGTCAGTTTAGTCCAGTTTCAACTCAGCTCAGATCAGTATTCGTCCCTTAGACCATCTTAGTGTTTTAGTTATTCATTTTAGTAGCTTTAGTTGGACATTGCATGTCCTTCTAGTTCAACATTTTTCTTTTTATTTACTCCATTGTGTTATGTTTCTCTCACTTACTCAGTACATTCAAAGTACTGATGCATACTTTTATGTTGTATTGTTTTATGATACAACTACAGGATCTCAGTCTTAGCCTTGCTAGCCGATCACTCATCTCAAAGTTCAGTTGTTCTTGTTGGTGAGTCATCATTCTTCGAGGACAGAGATTTATTATTTTAGTTATAATCTCTTTCCTTCTTATTTAGATTTGGAGTTAGTTGGGGGCTCATCCCAGCAACTCATCAGTCATAGTGGCTTTTAGACGCAGATTGGTTTTTCAGACTTGTAGCTTTGTTCTAATATGTTCACGTATTATGAACTAAATTTATTTATTTCAAGTATTTATAGTTTTGCCTTAAACTTCCACTGTATATTGTTGCATGTTACTCAGAATGCCAGTGTATGATAGACCAGGGGTTGACTTGGGGTTAGTTGTGGCTCCAAGTATCGTGTTCCATCCAGGGTGTAAACTCGGGGCATGACAAACTTGGTATCAGAGTACTAGGTTTAGATTATACTCGGATGTCTAAAAGCCACATCGAGTAGAGTCATCTTCATGGGTGTGAAGCGCGCCATACTTATGAAGGGGAGGCGACGAGATGTTATTAGGGAAATTCCCTTTATTTCATACTCCTTATCGTGCGTTGAAATTTCAGTTCCAAAAATTATTCTCCTAACTCATGCTCTATTATATTTTAGTGAATCATGCCTCCGCCACGTGGTAACAAAAGAAGGGCCGGTAATGCTCACTGACCTGCCCCACCAGCATCGGCAGCCCGTCAAGACGACTCGTTGTCTACCACAAAACTCAGGGAAGCCATTCAGCTGCTTGCTCAAACTGTTACCAACCAGGTGAACCAACAGGTGGTTCCAATCAACAACAACAGTTCTGCAGCAGCTGCCCGAGTGAGAGACTTCACTAAAAGGAACCCTCCAGATTTTCATGGATCTAAGGTGGGAGAGGACCCACAAGGATTTGGGGACGAAATTAGAAAATATCACCCGAATTATGGGTATCAGTCCCTCAGAAAGTACCGACTTGGATGCCTACCAGCTGAAAGGGGTAGCCTGATCTTGGGCAGAATTATATGTCCAAGTGATACTCAAATGCTTTGTTACGTCTTGTTTATCCATCGTTATTTGTGCATTCTCATGTGATTTGTAGTTAAAATGTGAATTTATACTAACCAACATGATTAGTGTTGTTTTGCAGGAAAA
>JACEIK010000431.1:252073-273689 GCA_018107945.1 Datura stramonium | reverse complement strand
TACTATAGTTCAGACTCACTTTATAATTTTGTCTTAGATTAGTATAAATTAGGAAACAACCTCTCAAAATCTTCTTTAAATTGTTGTCTGCATTTGTAAAATAGAGTTCATTAACACTTAAGTCGATTATTACCTTGGTTCAGTCCTTGTGGGATCGATACTTGGCTTACTTTAGCCATTTTACTACTTGTTCAACCACGTGCACTTGCGTGTAGTTTCAAAACGCTCCGAACATAGCCCAAGTATTGTATGAGCAGTGGAAGGAGGGGAGGCCAATAGAAGCAGGACTGGTGGAATGGGAGGAGTTCACTACAGCCTTCCGGGACAGATTCTTCCCTCGGAAGCTTAGGGAGGCAAAGGTAGCAGAGTTCATGAATTTAAGATAGGGAATGTAGATGGTAGAAGACTACGCTCTAGAGTTCACCAGGATGTCCAAATACTCTCCAGAGATGGTGGCTGAGCCAAGGGCTCGCATGCCACAATTTGTGAATGGGGTGTTGAACCTGGTTCTCAAAGAGTGTAGGACAGTGATGCTGATTAAGGATATCTACCTCTCCGGCCTAATTGTCTATGCCCAGTAGATTGAGGTCGAAAAACTGAGGGACATGGAGTGAAAGAACAAGAAAGCAAGGACTGGCCAATTAGATTATGGTCACCAGAGGTCTGGTAGTAGTAGCCGTCCACAACAGCAGTAGCAGCACCATCAGAGGGCTCCAACACCCAGCTCAGACAGCGCCCAACCTTTCGGTCCTGCCAGGATCAGAGGGGTGGAGCATATGGTTCTCAATCCCAGAGCTACAGTGCCGGTAACAGGTATCCAGCTTGCCCCAAGTGTGGCAAGAACCAACCAGGAGAGTGTCTGCAAGGTTGAGAGGGCTATTTTGGTTGTGGACAGCTTGGTCATCAGCTTAAAGAATGCCCGTCAGCAAGATAGGGAAGGTTACAATCTACTACCTCAGCAGATCCAGCAGGCCAACCATCTCGGCAGGCCAATACTTCAGGTACGAATGGCGGTCAACACTAAAACCATTTTTATGCATTGTCTTCTCGTCAGGATCAGGAGAGCTCACCTGACATGGTCACAGGTATATTATGTCTTTTCCACCTTGATGTATATTCCCTACTAGATCCAGGAGCCACACTATCCTTCGTGACTACCTACGTAGCAGTCCAGTCAATGTAAGTCCAGAGGTCCTCTCAAAACCATTTTCATTCTCCACCCCAGTTGGTGAGTCAGTTAGAGCTAGCCGGGCATATAGAAACTTCCCAATCTCAGTCTTCAATAAAGTCATTCCAGCTGACCTTGTAGAGTTAGACATGGTCGACTTCGACCTCATTCTTGGCATGGATTGGTTACACTTCGGTTATGCCTCAGTCGACTGCAGAACTAGGATCATCAGGTTTCAGTTCCCTAATGAGCCAACTCTCGAATGGATGGGTAGTAGTTCAGCGCCTAAGGGTAGGTTTATTTCCTACCTTAAGGCCAGGAAGCTCATATATAAGGGATGCATTTACGATCTAGTTCAGTTCAAGGATTCCGACTCTGAGACCCCAACTGTCTAGTCGGTCCCTGTTGTCAGTGAATTTCTAGATGTATTCCCCGAAGATCTTCCCAGAGTTCCTCCTAAAGGGGAAATCGACTTCGGTATATACCTTATTCCAGATACTCAGCCTATCTCCATCCCTCCTTATAGAATGGCTTCAGATGAACTTAAGGAGTTGAAGGAGCGGTTAAAAGATATTCTTGATAAGGGTTTTATTAGACCCAATATCTCTCAATGGGGTTCTCTAGCGGCTTTCGTGCGAAAGAAAGATGGTACCCTCAGAATGTGCATTGATTACCATTAGTTGAACAAGGTCACAGTCAAGAACAGGTATCCCCTACCCAGAATTGACGACCTGTTTGACCAACTTTATGGAGCCAACTGTTTCTCAAAATAGATCTCAGGTCGGGGTATCATCCGCTAAGAGTCAGAGAGTGTGACATACCGAAAACAATTTTCAGGACTCAGTATGGTCACTAAGAGTTTTTGGTTATGTCCTTCGGACTAACTAATGCCCCTGCAGCCTTTATGGACCCGATGAACAGAGTCTTCAAGCAGTATCTAGATATGTTCATCATTGTATTTACTGATGACATTCTGGTATACTCCATAAATGAGGAAGAACATGCTAATCACCTGAGGATAGTTCTTCAGACACTCAGAGACCGCAAACTATTCGCCAAGTTCAGCAAGTGTGAATTCTGGTTGAAGTTCATGATTTTCCTAGGTCATGTGGTCTCGAGTGAGGGTATTCAGGTTGATCCTCAAAAGATAGCAGCCGTGAAATACTGGCCCAGACCTACCTCCCCAACTGAAATCAGAAATTTCTTGGGTTTGGCTAGTTATTACAAACGCTTTGTGGAAGGCTTTTCTTCTGTAGCATCTCCTTTGACTAGGCTGACCTTGAAGAAGGTGAAATTCCAGTGGTCAAATACGTGTGAGAAGAGTTTCGAGGAGTTAAAAACTCGTCTCACTACCGCTCCAGTGTTGACCCTACCGGAAGGATCAGATAGGTTTGTAGTATATTGCGATGCTTCCAGAGTTGGACTTGGTTGCGTTCTAATGCAGCGGGGTAAGGTGATAGCCTATGCCTCCATACAGCTCAAAGTTCATGAGAAGAATTATCCAACTCATGACTTGGAGTTGGCAGTGGTGGTGTTTGCGTTGAAAATATGGAGACACTATCTGTACGGGGCTCACGTGGATGTTTTTACCGATCATAAGAGCCTTCAGTATGTATTCAGTCAGAAGGACCTAAATCTTCGTCAGAGAAGGTAGTTAGAGCTCCTGAAGGATTATGACATAAGCGTGCTATATCACCCAGGCAAAGTCAATGCAGTGGATGATGCCCTAATTAGAGTGTCTATGGGTAGCGTGGCTCATGTTGAGGAAGGCAAAAAAGAAATTGGCGAAGGTTATTCACATACTAGCTCAGTTAGAGGTGTAGTTGATTGACTCAGCTGAGGGTGGAGTGGTGATGCAAAGGGGGTCAAATTCCACTTTGATAAGTCCAAATAGGATGAAGATCCCATTTTACTTAAACTTAAGGAAGCGGTTCTCAGGAAAAAGGTTGAGGATTTATCCAAAGGGGGAGATAGTGTGCTCCGTTACCAGGGCAGATTGTGTGTACCGGATGTCGGTGACTTGAGACAACAGATATTGGCTAAAGCACACAGCTCGAGATACTCCATCCACCCTGTTGCTACTAAAATGTACCGCGATTTACGGGATATCTACTGGTGGAATGGAATGAAGAGAGACATCGCCGAATTTGTAGCTAAGTGCCCGAACTGTCAGCAAGTCAAGGTAGAACATCATAGATCGAGAGGTATGACCCAGGATATCAGCATACCCACGTGGAAGTGGGAATAAGTGAATATGGACTTTATTAAGGGTCCTCCCAGTTAAAACTACTGATTCAGCCGAGGGTCCTCTACTAGGATTTATATCCGAGAGTTGGTCAGACTTTATGGGGTGCCATTATCCATTATTTTAGACAGAGGTACCCAGTTCACCTCGCATTTCTGGAAGTCTTTTCAGAAGGGACTTGGTACCCAGGTTAAGCTCAGTACGACTTTTCACCCGCAGACAGATGGGCAAGCTGAGTGGACTATTTAGACCCTAGAAGATATGTTGAGAGCGTGCACGATCGATTTCAAGGGAAGTTGGGATAACCACTTGCCTCTTATCGACTTTTCATACAACAACAGCTACCACTTCAGTATCCAGATGACCCCATTTGAGGCATTGTATGGTAGAAGGTACAGGTCTCCTATTAGATGGTTTGAAGTTGGTGAAGCCACTATAATCGGTCCATACTCGGTTCATGAAGATATGCAGAAGGTACATCTTATCAGAGCCATTAGAAATCTTATGCTGATGTGAGAAGAGGAGAATTGGAGTTTGCTATGGATGACTGAGTCTATTTGAAAATTTCACCCATGAAAGGGGTGATCAAATTTGGGATGAAGGGAAAGCTTAGCCCGAGATATGTGGGACCCTATAGAATTCTAAGGCGAATTGGCAAGGTGGATTATGAGCTGGAATTACCTTCAGAGTTGGCATCTGTGCACCCAGTATTTCATGTGTCACTATTGAAAAAGTACATCGGTGATCCAACTTCAATTGTTCCATTGGACAGTGTGGGAGTGAAAGATAGTCTCTCATACGAGGAGGTTCCAGTCTAGATCCTTGAACGCCAGGTTCGTAAGCTGAGGAACAAGGAGATAGCGTCGGTCAAAGTCTTGTGGAGGAATCAACAGGTTGAGAGAGCTACATGGGAGGCCGAAGCGGATATGATGGCTAGATACCCCCATTTGTTCCCTTATGACTCAATTTCAATTTAAGGTATTAATTTCCTTCCCAAAACTATTGTTAGTTCGTATGTTTCAATTTCCTTCATGTATATGAATATGTGTATGATTAGTGAATTCAGTTCAGACTTGTGACCCAATTCAGAGGTAGTTATTCCACTAGTTTCAGCTTAATGATCAGTATTTGTGTATAAAGATTGTCATTTTCTACTTTTCTAAGTATTTTTCTATTCGAGGATGAATGTTCCCAAGGGGGAGATATTGTAATGCCCCGAAAACTCAAAGACTAGACCCGAAAATCAAAACAGAAAAAATTGGAAATTTTGTACTAGGTCACATAACGAGTTGTCTGTGACCTGTGGGGAGTGATCACGAGTCGTATAGTGACTCGTGGTGAGGACTGAGAGCTTAATTGGAAATTTAGAGAAAAGGGTGACCACGGGTGTGACCACGAATCATGGTCAACCCCCACGAGTCGTGATGTGACCCGTGGTCAAGAATAATTTAAGACTGGGAAATGTTACGCAGTGTACCCAACGGGTCCTCACCAAGACTCGTTTGGGGCACCACGAGTCGTGGTGTCACCCGTGGGGACTCCAGGGCTTTTAAGGCAGTGTAGTCCACGAGAGGTGACCACAATTCGTGGTAACTAACCACGACTTGTTCGGTCCCTCGTAGTGACCATCAATGTGTTCCAGGCAGTGAACCTTATGAGTGTGACCACGAGTCGTGGTCACTGATCAAGACCCATTAGGTCTCCCGTGAGGACTGACGATCAGTTTTCCCCTGCAAGTTTTCAAAGGTATTTCAGTAAATTCCTACCCTCCTAGACTCTAAACTATGTTATTTTAGGCATATTTTCAAACTTATTATAGGGGTTAAACGGTTTCTTTCCTCATTATCCCAATCCAAACTCTCCGAATTCATCGTAGAAATTCTCTCAGAACTTTTCATAGCAAGAGCTAGGGCAACCTTTTCTCCTCAGTTTCTCAAGGAAATTCTTCAGGCTTCTTCACTAGGTATGTGGGTATTCAACAAGGGAATAGTTCTTCCCTTGTGTCCCCAAATTCCTCCTTATTTCTCTCTATCAGTTGTAGCCCTGAAATTACTGAATGTCAAGAAATTGCTAGTCATACGTTTTAAATCATGTGGATTTTTATACCATGCTAATTATAGATATTTTCCACTAGTTCGCGACTGAAATAAATGCTAAATCTTGTGAAGTGAAATTTATCCCTAATTCTTGAATTAGAAAGTCTTGAAATTTGCATTAGTGCTTGAATATCAGGATTTTGCTTGTATTTATCAGCGTTGTGGACTCCCATGTTGTTAGGAGCATTGCAAAGGAATCAGACTATTGTCAATTCAGTTTTAGTAAGAATGCTAGAATTCTCAGTGTCAGTTAGAAAATGTCAGCTGATCAGTTTGACTACAGAAATTCTCGAGGTGTCAGTAGTACCTCCCAGTTATCAGAATCAGATTCAGAATTTAGTTTTATTGGTCCACTAGGCAGTCATGAAATTTTAGATAAAAAGCTCTAACTAGCCTTAGGACTCCAGTTTCAAATTTTAGTTTGTTCTTTAGACGATTATGACGCTTCTAGATAAGCAGCTCTGACCAATCTTAGAACCCGATTTCAGAATCTGGTCCCATAAGACTCACAGGGTGCTTTCAAATATGTATCCCTGACTAGTCTTGGACGCCAGTTTCGAGCTATTGGCTTAGTATTCAATCTAGGACTATCCAGTGGGAGTAAGACTTAACACCAAGCAGACCAGTGTTCCAGTGCACCCAGGTTCCCAAAAATACGTTGCCATCGTAGGTTACAGTTACTATTGGCCTCATGGCCCCAGACTCTTATGATCACCTAGTTCATGCCTTTATACCCTAGCAAGGTATATTAGGTCCTACCGATGGGATGTATTTATAGGACTCCATGTCTAGATCACATGATTATTGTCAACTATAGACTCTCCCACTAGTAAGTTTAGTCCAGTTTTAGCTTAGTTCAGATCAGTAATCCAGATTTAGAACATTCTTTGACCACCAAATAGGCTCCCTTAGACCATCTCAGTATTTTAGTTATTCAGTTAAGTAGCTTTAGTTGGACATTGTATGTCCTTCTAGTTCAACATTTTTCTTTTTATTTACTCCATTGTGTTATGTTTCTCTCACTTACTTAGTACATTCAAAGTACTGATGCATACTTTTATGCTGTATCATTTTATGATACAGCTGCAGGATCTCAGTCTTAGCCTCGCTAGCCGATCACTCATTGTAGACTTCAGTTGTTCTAGTTGGTGTGTCCTCATTCTTCGAGGACGGAGATTTATTATTTCAGTTATAATCTCTTTCCTTCTTATTTAGATTTGGAGTTAGCTGGGGGATTGTCCCAACAACTCATCAGTCATAGCGGCTTTCAGACATAGATCGATTTTTCAGACTTGTAGCTTTGTTCTAATATGTTCAAGTATTATGAACCAATTTTATTTCTTTCAAGTATATATAGTTTTGCCTCAGACTTCCACTGTATATAGTTGCATGTTACTAAAAATTCCAGTGTATGATAGACCGGGGGTTGACTTGGGGTTACTTGTGACTCCAAGTACCCTGTTCCGTCCAGGGTGTAAATTCATGGCGTGACAGACCATTGGTTTGCGGGTGAAAAGTTGAGCTAAGCTTGACCTGTGTATTGAGTCCCTTCTGTAACGACCTCCAAAACTGGGAGGTAAACTAAGTACCTCTATCTGATATGATGGAAAAGGGTACTCCATGCAACTGAACTAACTCCCGAATATACAATTTGGCATAATCCTCTGCGGAATTGGTAGTTTTGACTAATAGATAATGGGCCGCTTTAGTCAACCAGTCTACAACCACCCAAATAGAGTCATACTGCCGATGAGTACGAGGCAACCCTGTAATGAAGTCCATATTGATTTCCTCCCACTTCCAAGTAGGGATACTAATGTATTGAACCATACCTCCAGGTTTTTGATGCTCAACTTTCACTTGCCACAAACTCTTCTATGTCCTTCTTCATGCCACTCCACCAGTAGACTTCTCGTAGGTAACGATACATCTTGGTGGCACCTAGGTGTATAGAGTATTAGGAACCATGAGCCTCATGCAACATTCGATCTCTCAAGTCATCAACACTCAGCACACACAAATGACCCTGGTAACGAAGTACACCATCTCCCCTTTGGGAGAAGACCTCCACCTTCTGATTCTGAATCGCTTCCTTCAACATTACTAAAATAGGATCCTCATCTTGCCTAGGCTTGACCTCAGTCACCAAAGAGGATTCTGAACCATTCTACACAATGACACCACTATCTGTCGAATCAACAAGGCGAACTCCTAGTCGTGTGAGCCAATGCACATCCTTTACCAACTCTTTCGTTTCCTTTTCCATATGAGACACACTCTCCATAGAAAGTCTGGTAAGAGCATATGCTACCATATTGGCCTTGCTCAGATGGTAAAGGACACTCATATCATAATCTTTATGAAGCTCTAACCAGCTTCTTTGTCGTAGATTCAGGTCCTTCTGAGTAAACACGTACTGTAGGCTCATGTGGTCTGTAAACACATCCACATGGACTTTGTATAGATAGTGTCTCCAAATCTTCAAGGAAAATACTACTGCTTCTAACTAGAGGTTGTGAGTTGGATAGTTCTTCTCATGTATCTTAACTTGATTAGAAGCATAGGCTATGACCTTACCGTGCTACATTAATACACAACCAAGACCGATCCTCGAGGCGTCACAATATACCACAAATCTATCGGTACCCTCAAGTAGGGTTAACACTAGTGCTGAGGTGAGTCGAGTCTTTAACTCTTGAAAGCTCTTCTCACAGGAATCTGACCACTGAAATTTCACTTTCTTCTGGGTCAACTTAGTCAATGGTGCTGCAAGCGATGAAAACCCTTTGACAAACCTCCCGTGGTAGCCAGCTAACCCCAAGAAACTCTTGATATCTAAAGGACTAACTGGTCTAGGCCAATTCTTCACAGCTTCTGTCTTTTGAAAGTCCACCTGTCACCCTCGCTTGACAATACATGACCCAAAAATGCTACTGAATCTAACCAAAACTCACACTTGCTAAATTTAGCAAATAGTTGGCGATCCTTAAAAGTCTTTGCAACATGCTCCTCCTCGCTCCGAGAGTATATGAGATGTCGTCTATGAAAAAAATCACGAATATGTCCAAATATATCTTGAACACCCTGTTCATCAAATCCATAAAAGCTTCAGGAGCATTCATTAGTCCAAAAGACATAACTACAAAATCATAATGACCATACCGAGCCCTGAAAGCTGTCTTCGGGATGTCACTCTCTCTAAATCTGAGCTGATGATATTCGGATCTGAGGTCTATCTTTGAGAAAAACTTGGCACCCTGAAGTTGGTCAAACAAGTCATCAATTCTGGAGAGGGGATATTTGTTCTTGACTGTAACTTTGTTTAACTACCGATAGTTAATTCACATACGAAGAGAACCATCCTTTTTTCGAACAACGAGACTTGGTGCACCCCACGGGGATTTACTAGGTTTGATGAAACCCTTGTCCAAAATATCCTTCAACTCCTTTATCTTAGATGGATCCATTTGGTAAGGAAGAATAAGAATAGGTTGTGTATCAGGAAGAAGGTCAATACCAAAGTCGATCTCCCGCTTGGGAGGGACTCTAGGTAGATCATCTGGGAATACCTCTGGGTACTCATACACAATAGGAACTAATTGAGAGTCGGGGTCTCGGATGTCACATCCTTAACCCAAACTAGATGATAGACACAACCCTTAGAAAACATCTTTCTAGCCTTAAGTTAGGAAACGAAGCGACCTACAGGCACTGCTAAACTACTCTTCCACTCTAGAACTGGATCACCCGGAAATTGAAACTCCACCACACGGGTTCTACAATTCACTGAAGCATAACATGCATGTAGCCAATCCATGCCAAAGATATTATCAAAATATGTCATGGCTAACTCTACTAAATTTCTAAAGAACTATGAGAGGGAAATTTCTATATACTCGTCGAGCTATAACTGAATCACCGATTGGAGTTGAGACTGAGAAAGGTTCTAATAGGATTTCGGGACTAACTCTAAAAATACTAGCAACATAGGGCATCACAAAAGATAAAGTATCCCTTGGATCTAACAATGCATAAACATCAAGATGGAATACTCATAACATAATAATGACTACATATGGAGAGACCTCCTGCTCCTGACGAGATGTGAGAGCATCAAACCTGTTCTGTTGCTGACCACCACCCGCACTAATGGATGCACCCCGCTGAGCTGAGCGTGCCTATGGAGCTACTTAATTGGTGGCTGGGTCTCAACCTCTACCATGACCCTCACCGGTCGCTGGACAATACCTGAGCATATGACCGGGCTTCCCACACCCGAAACATGTAGCTAAACCTGCTAGGCACTCTCCTGGGTACCTCCTTCCACACTTTCTGCACACTAGAAGACTAGGCTCTCCTGACCTGCTCCCCTGACCTCGAGAGCGTGATGCTCATCCCCTCTGCTCACGCCTATATCTAGATGACACACTAGCTGATGATAGCATGGGAGCTAATGATATCTGGTGGGGCTGCTGACGATGTACGCCACCAGACCTCTGCTAGGAGAACCCAAAACTGTCAGTCTTGGCCCTTTTGGACTCTCTCTCCCTATCCCTCATCCGCACACCTCTACTTGTTGGGTGTACAGTACTATCCAGGAGAAGTCAATATACTGGTGAAGCATAGCAGTCCTGCAATTGTTGACCAGGTATCCCGCTACCCCATGCACAAACCTGCTCATCCGAGCTCTCTGATCAGCCACCATCTCCGGTGCATATTTGGACAAGCGGGTGAATCTAAAGAATACTATTGGACTGTCATGTTGTTCTACCTCAGGTTCACAAACTCTGTTGCCATGATCTCCCTCATCTCTCAGGGAAAGAATGGTCCAAGAACGCGGTGAGAAACTTATCCCAACCAATGGGACCCACCCTGACTCCCCGACTATCCTTCCACTATTAGAACCAAATATGAGCAATCCCTTTCAACTGATAAGAGGATAGGTTTGCACACTCCTCCCCCATCACCCCATAATCTAGGTGATCTTCTAGATCTCCTTAATAAACTCATGTGGATCCTCATCCACTCTCGACCTAAGAAACTCAGAGAGATTCATCCTAAGGAAGCCCCTGACTCTAGTCGTTGTCGCATTTCCATTCTGGGAAACATGAGCCACCACTTGTTGATTGACCTGAGCGGTCAATGCATGTGCCAACATTTGTATAGCTGCCCTAAGCTCAGTATGGGAAACCTGCTCAGGCACATGATCCTCTGGGGCTGGTGGGGCTTGCTGGTGCCTATCTCCATTTCCATTATCATGGCCATTTCCATTCTCGTTCCTTCTTCCATTAACTCGGTGAGGAGGCATGATTCTGCAAATTTGTATAACACGAGTTAGAGGGATATAGAGATACTTCATCGCACGACATAGATCATGAAAGAAGAAAAATTTCCTAAATGTTTTGTAGCTTCTTCTTCATAAGTGTGGCGCACTTCACACCCATGAAAAAGACTCTACTAAACAAGACTTCCAAACACCCTAGGACACTTCAAAACCTAATGCTCTGATACCAAGTTTTTTACGATCGAAACATAGGCTCGAATCTAGACACAGAACCTAGAACCATAAATGGCTCCAAGTCAACCCATGGCATGAATATGATAATTATAGATCAACATAAACAAAGCGGAAGACTAATTCTAAAATAGCAAAAGTCTAAATATCAAAACATCTGAACAACAGAAATAACAAAACATTGAATCCGAAGCTGAATATGAAAACTATGTCTGGTAAGCCTCTAACATATTGACAAGTTGATGGGACAACACCCCAACTAGCTCACTAAAAGTATGAAACTAAAATAGAGACAACAAAACTAACTGAAGGTCCTCGAAGGATAAGGACTCACCAACAGGTGAACTAGATAAGCTTCGGAGACTGGCTAATGGCGAGGTTGAGTCTGTACATCTGAGCCTGTATCATCAAACAATACAACATAGAGTATGCAGTCATTACTTGGAATATAATGCTAGGTAAGTAAAAAAACTAAGTAAAAATGAAATCATGCATATCATAAATTATTTCATTATAAGATTCTAAGAGTAAAGGCTATATGTTGATATATGTAAATATGAATAGTCATAACTGAAATAGGTACATATGGCTTGCCATATCTGAAATCATAGTAAAAGCTCATGAAATGATCCTTGGATCAAACTTACTGAAAACATTATATAATACCTCATAGTACATGCATTATTGAAATCATGAGGAACTATGGGAGACTCTTCTTAACCGACAACCACCATGTATGAGCTCATGATGATCCCACATATGGTCCACGTGAAGGAGAGCCATCCTGAGTCTTGTCGAGAAAAAGGATTAAGTAAGATGTGATATCACGGTGGGCCCTTGGGCCGGGAGAAACTCTCTCTTGAGAGGCCCTAAAGTACCTACATTGGTGCGTAGTTCATGAGACAGGGAAAACCTTGATACCCCAAGCCTACTCGGTGCTCGACACTACTCCCAAAATATATATATAATGCTCATATAATCATATATCAAAACATAACTAGAATCTTATCATATGGAGAGTCTTGACTCCAACACATGAGATAACTGAACTCATTAGCCTTGGCTAAATCATGAAATCTTGCTTAGCTTGAGTAGGTTTTCCCAAATTTAACATTATGCTTGCATGAGATAGACATCATAAGTAGAACATAATTATATTCATGGTTAATTTGAAAACATTCATAAATATTAGAAATCTCATCATACCTTGAAGTATAAAATCATAAATTCAACCTTTCATGAAATTAGCATAATTGGGCATCATACTCTTAAAACTTGAAATCATGAATTATAATCAAAATAGGGTTAAAACTTTCCCATAAATCTTTAAACGTCATTTAAAATATGAAGGGGATAGACACATGGACAAATCATAGAGAATCTTATGAAATTGGGTTAAAACCCCAAAAGATCACAAACTTGAATTAGGAATTGAATTCATGAACTTGAGGAGAAATTTGGGCATGAGAGTGAAGTGAAATTCTCATTCATAACCCCACATACCTGGGTAATCTGGTTTTACACTCTTCCTTGAAAGCCGAAAGGAATTGGAGAAGAATTTGAAGAGTTCTAGGCTTGATCTCCTTAGGAATTCTCTAGTCTTGCATGCATGGGGAGGGAATAGGTTAGAATAGATTAAACCCTCTTAAAACCCTCCTAACTGAGCTTAAAATGACGTAGTTTAGGACTTAGGAGATTAAGAATTATGAAAGCACCCTTAATGAAATCTCAGGAAAAACTGAACTGTCAACTGCTACGACCTGTACCACGAGTTGTACAATCAACCTATGACTCGTAGTATCCTTTCGTACTGACCAAGTATCGAAATATCACTCCTAAAAAAATTTCACGAATTCTTACTATGACCAGTAACTTCTACTAATGAGTCGTACCATCACTCGTACAATCAACACATGAAAAAGTCCCAAGTTCTTGTTACAATCCGTACCACGAGTCGTACCCACACACCACGACTCATAGTGGGGACTCATGGTTTTGACAACCACCTGCTGATCCTTACTATGGGTCCTCCTATGAGTCGTACCATCCTCACACGAGTCGTACCATCGATCATACTGAGGCAAAAATGCAGGTTTTTCCTGTTAAATAGTTTTAAAATCCCGAACTTAGTCTTAGGAACTTTTGAGATATTACAATAGCTATTGCCAAAACCATAGAAGGGGAGTTTATCCACTCATGTTTAAGTGTAAAAAAATACGTCATCATTCGAAGCATAAATTGATAGAGAAAAGAAGAAAAACCTAAGTTATTAACTTGTCTCTCTTCCAAAGCTGTGTTACACGCTCAATGCGATCAAATAAAATGATGTAAGATAGCTAACAAATGACCTAGATGTTATATTTATAAGTGATTCCTCAAATAATTCTTTTTTCTTCAAGTAATTAGTTTCAAAATCAGCAAAATCTATCCCAGAATAGGTCTGGCGCGCAGCGCCCTCTAGTGCGCCAGGTTTGGCTCAATTTTCCTATGAAATTTTGCTCTGAGCACCCCATGCTAGCCAATGCACTAAGGTGTTAGTCAAATTTCTAAACCTCTGGACCCTTCTGGCACCCCATGCCATCCAAAGCACCAAAGTGTTAGTCAAATTTCTGAGCATTTGAACCCATCTGGCGTGCCACGCCATCCATAGCACCAGAGTATTGAAAAAAATTCCAAAGTCTGGGATGCTTCTAGCGCGCCACGCCTCTCATTTCACCAATGTGTTGATCAAATTCTCCTCTAAAGTTCGGGACCTGGTGCACCATGCCACCCATAGCACTAACTTTGGTGCATATTTCTCTGAAGTTTAGGGGTTGTTGCGCCACGCCAGCTGTAGCACCAGCCCAACCTTCGAGAACTCTTCTTTCTTCACACCTTGGGTCATTTTGAGTCCTTTTTCCTTGGTTTCTTTCTCAAAACATCTATAAATATTTGTTAGCTTAAAAGACACATGAAAACATGAATGTATGCATTTCATAAGGATTATGAACTCAAAAAAACAAAAAATATGAGTCAAAACATGGAAAATGGGCATAAGAATGTCACGCCCCACCTTGGGAGGCGTGACTGGCACCTAGTGCCACACTAGGATTTGGACTAACTTGACTGGCCTAGTGCACTACTGGTGCACGCCTGTAACATAATTCAAGAAATTGATGAGCTATATCTCAGCTTTAAATACAGCCTCTGGTCGACAAGGCCACCTGTAAAAGATGAAAACTAACCCAACAACAACACAATAACAGGGATCTTATGCGGGCCGACAAGACCACCGTGCTGTCTAGTTGTAACTGAAATGAAGTCAGGCAACTAAACTACGCTATAGCTGACAAGGCTGCTAACTGACAACTAAATAAGGCCCCACACGGCCAACAACAAAAGCTAACAACTAGAAATATGTAGCCTGCAAGCCTCTAAGAGTGGAATAATGGTCGAGACAGGGCCCGTACCTACCCATAAACTGTACAACAAAAGAACAAACCTTCTCTAACTATCAACTTTGGAGAGAAGGAGTTGACTGGACTGCTGACTCTGGCTGATAACTAGGAAGGTCCTGATCTGCGTCTATCTGTACTTGCAGGAAAGTAATACAGCACCCCAAGGATGGGCGTCAGTACAATATGTGCTGAATATGTAAGGCAGTAAAATAATAATTGAATGAAAACTGACAAAACTGAAGTGATCGTGAAGGAGGATAAGAATTTAACCTGAGTGATCTCACTATCTGAAATAACTAACTAACAAGTGTATATGTACAAACAAGAACCTAACCAGGCCCCCAAAAGCCTGGAAGGTACAAACAACACAAAATAACCTACTTGGGCCCCTATGAGCCCCGAGAAGTACAAACAATGCACACTCCTACTTTCTGGCTATTAAAGGTTCATAAGCATACTATAACTTAGGATTTACTCATTCTAATGTTGTGTTTGAACCTGATAGGCTCCTGCAACTGTGTTTGTGTCTGAGCTGTCTGGGCTATGTAACTGGACCCCGAGCCTTAGCTCGACTGTGGGTCATAATATAACTGTTGTAACTGGATACGGCCCTCATGGCCTCTATCTGGTGTAACTCAATACGACCCTCACGACCTATATCTAATGGAACTCAATACAACCCTCACGACCTCAATCTGATGGAACTCAATATGGCCCTCACGGCCTCTATCGAATGGAATTCAATATGTCCCTCACGGCCTCTATATGATGGAATTTAATATGGCCCTCACGACCTCAATCTGGTCCTTTCGGAAATCATACTGCCCCTACAAGCATGGCCCTATAGGCAATAACATCTAACAACCCAAACGTCATAAGGAAAAACCAATCTAGCTAGGGTTAACTCTGACGAGGGTTACTATGTCATCACTATTGTCTCAATTCTTATTTATAATAGCTAACCACAACAGAGTTACTCTGAAGTAATATAGATAAACAAGTCATACTAACTTTACGACGAACATTACTCACTGAAAGAATAGCCTTAACATACCTCGAGTGCCGACTTTCGTTTAACTGGTGAGTTTCAACTTGTAACCGGCGATTCTATCCAACTGCAGCACTTATACTGAGGAAATAGGCCTAATTTCAATTCTAAGTTCGGCAAATAACGATAACTTTTGATAATAATATTAACTATAATTCAACTCTGAATAACTCAGTGAGAACCCATAATTTCTCGAGAGTTCAGAAGGTAGAAATGTTTACCTAATGCCTGTGGCCTTTTAGGATGCAATTTGAAGCAATTCTAAAAACTTTTACTCGGTGGAGTTCCAGTACGCCGATCAAATTTTGAGAAATAACTCTGTAGAAATGCTTCCCATAGGCTTAGGACCTGTTAACTGAAATTAACTTGCATTTGAACGGCGTTTAGTAGCGTAATTTGATAGAAATTTCATGAACATTGCATGCTTTCTCTGCTTAAGTCGTGGGTTTTCTTATATGTCAACTGAATGAAATGAACAAGACTTGTATATATATACATTTCCTTTATGAATCATGGAGCCTTATCCAAAGATGTCACTAATGTTGCTTTCTATAATCACCTATTACTCTTTGCCAAGCTCCCACATGGATGAATCATTAACACCTAGCATTTATTTCATTATCTTCGGGTAGGATCTATATTATGTATACACACGGATATCGCGTATGTTCGAAAAATATTTCACTAAAATATTAATAAAACATAATAATATTGCAATATTTAACACATACAATAGTATATAATAGTTGGAAATAATTTTCATAAATAATGAGGCATAAAATATATATTTTTTAAATTCTAATTTAATCAGATGTCCTAGAACTTGTGGGGTGTTACAAAGAATATGCCCAACATCAGTTCTCCCTTCAAGAATCGGATCATCGACATCCTGTCTTGATCGTCATCTACTTTTGAAACCTCCAGTTCTATTGGTCGGTTCATGTCATGACCCTAGCATAGACCCCGGACGCGACATGGAACCTAGAACCATGAAGGGCTCCAAGCTAACTCATGGTGCATACATAGCATAACATAGAGCATATCTAAAGTAAAAATGAATTATAGCATACAATAAGCGGGAGTTTAAAATATATCATAAGGCATAAAATGGAGAAAACAAGTCTACAATGTTGAGTCATCCAACATACTGTCTGAAAAGCCTCTATCCATAAGATGAGCTGATGGGACAACATCTCCAACTAGCTCACTAAGTCTGAAACTAAAAAAAGGATCATAACATCAATAACTGATAAATGTCCTCAGAAGATGAGGACTCACCCAAACGAAAACTAGGCTGGACTGTTGCGGGAGCGAGACTAACGACAAGGCTGAGACTGGTCACCAAACCTATGTCATGAAATGATATAGCATAGAAGTATGCAGTTAGTCCTTTGAATGTACTAAATATGTAGAGTAAGTAAAACATGCTAGTAAAATAGTAAAAGATTTATCATGAGTATAAGCCCATATAAAACATGAGATTAAAATCATAAAATGAACATGAAGACCCAAGGTTTTTCATACTATAATATAAGGTTGATCATAACTGAATTAATAAGTAATAATTTCATAAAACATGTTTGTGAGCCAAATCATCATAAGTCATAAAATCATGATCATGAAAATATATCAATTACTCAAAAACATAATTAAAGTAATGTACTTACAAGAATGATAAAAGANATATATATATATACACACACACACACACATATATATATATATGTATGTATGTATGTATGTATATAAA
Organism: Datura stramonium; assembly: GCA_018107945.1. Taxonomy (NCBI): domain Eukaryota; kingdom Viridiplantae; phylum Streptophyta; class Magnoliopsida; order Solanales; family Solanaceae; genus Datura; species Datura stramonium. The sequence continues at coordinate 256,430 of JACEIK010000431.1, read as the reverse complement.
TGAAGGAACAATGTGAGATTCTTATAACCGACATACCCCATGTGAGCATACATGGAGCCCAACCTGTAAAAACCTGATCGGGAGGGTTTTCATATCTTGCCAAGGACCATAAAAAGGTGTGATATCACTCATGGGTGGCCCATTCGGGCATGGTAGACATTGTCGTGGGGACCTCATCATGGTTACATTGGTATGTAATTCTAAGACCTAGATACGCTGAAACCCTGACTTACTCATTGCTAAATACTACTCCCAAAACATATATAGTGCTCATATAATAATCATGAAACATAGATTTACATGACTAGTTAAAATCATGAAATTCATAACATACTAACATACGTGAGCTAGCCATGCAAATAGTGCCAAAAGACGGCCATGATACATAGACTTGAATTTCATGAAAATCATGTATAATGGGGGTAAAATCATCATATCCAGTAAATCATGGGTTCATGAGGAATTCTAGTAGAAAACATGCATCATAATCATAATTCATAGCTTGAATCTTAAGAGGCTTGAAATTATAAAAGAATCGTAGAGTTTCATTCAATTTGGATCAAAACCTAGAAGTTCATAAAATTATACTTGTGACTTGAAATTTATAGATTCATAAGGGATTTGATAAAGGACATGTGTTCATAATCACAGAAACATAAATTGAATTTCAAGGAGGTTGATTTCATGGAAGAACATGAAAGAATTCATCCCTAATAAGTTTAACCCTAGAATTTCAAAAATTAGGGCATGGGAGGTAGGATCATGAATTCAACTTGGAAAGGATATGAGGGTGGAAGAAACCCCTCATTCATAGTCCTACATACCAAGGTAGATGATTCCTTGACTTTTCTTAAAAATCCAAGAAAGATTTGAAGAAATTGATGAAAAACCCTAATCTTGGCTTGAGAGGATTTGAAGATCAAATCGAGTGTTATGAGTAGAATGAGGACGCTGAGTAAAACCATTAAACACTCCCCTTAGGAAACCCAAAAAAATATCATTTAGGAGTTAAAAGTATAGGAAGTTATGAAAATATCTCTAAAAGATCACACTTAAAATTTTGTCTGCCAATGACCATGACTCACACCATGAGACGTTAGTGCTCACCAAGATTCGTGGTATCCATCTGTCACTTGCTGGGCCCAAAATTCACTTCTCTGGTCTTCCTACCGTGGGCACTCATCAAGACTCATCGTTTCCTACAACGAGTCATTACATGTCTCATGATTAGAGAACCCATCTTAAACCCTTTTCTGAACTTCGTTCTACGACTCCTCATCACGACCTGTTATAGGATCTCACAAGTCTTCACTTGACTCATGTGTCCCCAATAACTTAACACATTCCTGGACTGCTTCTCACAAGTCTTCACTTGACTCATTGGTCCCTAATGACTTAACACATTCCTGGACTGCTGGCTCATGACGACTCACGTGATGGGTTGTTGTTAGATACAATGACTCATCACACGGGTCATAACATCTGGGTCCTGAAGATTCGCTACTTCTCACCATGAGTCTGACCAAGACTCGTGGTACCAAGTAATGAATTGTACGATGACCCGTTTTGAGGCACATTGCAGATTTTTCTGCTGGATTCTTCGCCAAGTCTAGGGTTTGATCTTAGGAATTTTTAGAGTGTTACAATTCATGAATATTGGTGGATTGTCTTTCTCGGAGGAGTCTAGCGAGGGATCCTCACTTGTGTCTGAATCTTCTTTAGTAGGAACGCTATAAGATGTATCTTGAGTAGTAGATCCTAGGCTATTATCTTCCTCTAAGCCATAGAGGTCTGGAACAACTTGATTTGAGATTATCAAGTTTTCTAGATCCAGCTCTTGGGAACTTTCTCCAACCTCCTTTTTTTGGACTGCTTTTATGCTGCAATGGAGTCTTTTTTTCCAAACCCATTTTGCAATGTCAAATTCAAGTTCATCTTTAGGTTTTTGAGTAAAGACACAAGGTCGTGTGTAATGGAACAGAAATTAGTACTGGAGTGGTCCAATTTAGGTGGTGAATATGTTTGTGATGACATGAGGAAAAGGAGGACTTTGTAGAGTTACTCTAGGTTATTTATGGCTCAAAAAGACCATGTCTTAGTTGTTTTGTTTATTCTCTAAAGGCAACCATTTTTTTTGTTGTTGTTGAACGAAGTGGAAAAGTGAGGTTCCTGGTGGACAGATCTCATATTGCATATTTTTTAGTTGCAATTCCAGGACTCTAATAAGGTCAGCATGCTAAGAGGATGCTTGTTCCACTTTTTTTCTCAATATTCTCCACCTTTCTAATCATCTTATTTTGGTGTGAGCAATGTATCTAAGAGAAGCATCAATATTGGTCAGCACATTATTTTAGAAATTTCATTCTCCAATTGCCAATTGATTGTGGCATTTATGTCGCTTGTGGGTGGCTTTTCTCGAGTGGGCAGAACAATATTTTTCTTTGGGATTTTTGGAGCGTGGCTCACACTATGTTTTTCAAAGGGCTATTGTGATGGGAATCCAGGGGTATGACCGGAGCTGGATAAACTCATCATAAAGATTTGAGGTTTGGGATATTTTATGGTTGGAGTAGGTAGAGTTGGCCAATCTTGAAGTTTGTATGAACAAGAAATTCATATTTTCCTAGGCAGCTAAGGGAACCAATAGATAGATCCCCATCGTCATATCTTTTTCGAAATTTCTTTTCTGGGCATCTTTCTTTTTCTTATGTTTGGCTCTCTTCCTATGAAGATCACTCATTCAATATCATCCTCCATAAATTCTTGGTAATTACATTCAATATCCCACAGGCAATGCCCTGTGAAGGGACATTTGAACCATCATATAATACGATCTTCTTGATTGAATTGTTTTATCCAATCATGCTCACTCATAACAGCTGAGAGGTTCAAAGATAATGCATCTGGTTCATCTTTATATATGGGAATGGAAGTAGGTTGATACATCTGAAGAGCAAAGGATGTGTTGTTTGGTTTCTTAAGATGAGAATGGTCAATACTAATGGAAACTGTTTTGTCTTATTTTTTGACAAAAGTTGGTTCAAAAAATTGCAGAGGTTCAACAAGTTCTCTCATCCTTTTATAGCTTGTGACCCATGAGTCAAGAAGAATTTTGACAAGTTTTACTTCGGTATTTTCCTCAAGATTTGGGTGCACGTGGTAGTTCTGTTGGTGGCGTGTACATTTAAGAGCAAAGTATTTTCTCCACCCGAAAGATAAAGATCCATGGCATGATTTTGAACTCGCCAAGTTATTTGTTAATGGAGAGTTGTCTTGTATATCATCTCTAGATTGTGGAGCTCCTTGAATTTGGACTTGGATCTTCAATGCCTCCATCAAGTATGGATCACTCAGGGACATATTGAAATTTGGAAATAACGTAGCAAAGATTGTACCAGCATTCAGAGTGACCTCGGTTGTACCCACATTGGCATGTTGGTACTCGTGATATCTGGTATCAAGGAGTGAAAGGCGAGCAACTACAAGTTGGAATTTCCTTCCACGATATGATGAAACAATTTGAATGACACCAAAATGAATATGGGTGAATCCATGATTTCTATTGTTTCGGAAAATCATCTGAAATCAATAGAGTAACAAATTGTTCCTCCTGAGTTGCAAGAATAGGATACTGATAATGCTCAAATTCATGCTTTATGGCAAAGTATGAAGTGGTCATTGTCAATAAAGAACCCAACAAAGAGGTTGGGGTCGAACCAACAGGGAATAAGGTAAGATCTAGACTAATGCCAGTACTTAAACTTGTTGATAAGTTATCTCCAATTAGGGGGTTTCAAGAAAAATAATATTAAAGCAAGATTATAATTGTGGTTGTTATCAATATTTGCAAATAACTAGCGTAAGTATATCCATGGGTTCATAACTACTTTGGGTGTACACACGTGACCAATCCCAATGCTTACTTATAGAACTGATAACTAGGGTTCATCCAAACAACTGGTGTATCTCTATTGGATGACTATACTCAATCACCGGGTCAGGTCTCATGAGCGATTTCAAACTAATAGTTATCAATATGTTCGAAATTTAACTATCCTGCGACCATAGCTCCAGTTAATACAATGAACATAAAGACCAAGGCTTTATTGTAATTCTGTTTTCCTAATCTCTACTTCTCCAGATTCAAGCAAGTAAAGAATTTGGGCAAGTCCTAACGTTGTACATCGATATTAAAAGTTTAAAGATGAAGAGAATATAATACAAGCGTTTAGCATTGGTTTCGAATCACTTTTGTGTAACCCTATTTCGTTAATCTACCATGGTTCCCACAACCCCTAGTTGTGGAGGTTTTAGCCTCTCATTGTAAGATTATATTTTTCATTCATAGAAAAACACA
>JACEIK010000431.1:141781-156559 GCA_018107945.1 Datura stramonium | reverse complement strand
CTTCAAGGTGGTGGGCTGCTTAGAGACTTGATGAAGGAGGTGCATGACACTACATGGGCTGGTCATTCGGGTGTGAAATGGATGTTAGTCTTACTGTCCCATGTTTATTACTGGCCAAAGATGGAAGATAATATATAAGCTTACGTAAAGACTTGTCTAGTGTGCCAATTGTATAAGACTGAATGTAAGAAGGAAGCAGGTTTGTTGTAGCCTCTTCCAATTCCTGAAAGGCCATGGATGTATGTTTCTGTGGACTTCATTACTAGGTTTTCAAAGGTTGACGGGAAGGCATTTATAATGGTGGTGGTAGACATATTTCAAAACACACTATCTTTATTGCTGCATCAGTTATATGCGCGTCGAAAGTTGCTGCTGATTTATCTTATAGGCATGTAGTTAAACTGTTTGATGTGCCAAGTGACATTGTGAGTGATTAGAATACACAATTTACAGGTCGGTTTTGGATAGCTTTGTTCAATATGATGGGGACTGATCTGAAATATTCGACAGCCAATGATAATGCTCAAACTCATACTCCTAATAAAGCATGAAGTAGACGTTGTCAATAAAGAACCCAATAAAGGTTGGGGTCGAACCCACAAGAAATATGATCAAGATATAGATTAATGCATGTATTTAAGCTTTTAGGTATGTTATCTCCAAAAGGGGAGTTTATAAAAACAATTATAAAACAGGATTGAAAATCGGTTGTTGTTTATCAAGATTTACAATTAACTAGGGTAAGTGTTCCCCATGGGTTCATAACTACTTTGGGTTTACACTCGTGATCTATCCCAATACTTACTTCTAGAACTGATAACTAGGGTTCATCCAAATGACTGGTTCTTCCCTCTTGGATGACTATATTCAATCACTAGTTAGGTCTCATGGGCGATTTTAATTCAACTATTATCAATTTGTTCCAATTTAGCTATCCTATGACCGCAGCTCAAGTAATACAATTACCCATAAAGATCAAGGCTTGTTTGTACTTCTCTTTTCTGAATCTCTACTTCTCTAGGTTCAAGAAAGTAAAGAATTTTGGCAAGTCCTAACTTGCGCTTCATTAAGAAATATTAAAGATGAAGAGAATACAATACAAGTGTTTAGCTTTGGTTTTGAATCACTTTGTTTAACCCTAGTTTGTTAATTCACCATGGTTCCCACGACCCTAGTTGTGGAGGTTTTAGCATCTCATGTTTGTAAGACCTTTATTAGAATTCATAGACAAAAACATAATTGAATACCTACAATGATGATTGAAAGAAAACCTACTTTGAATATTGCAAGAATTGATGAAGAAAAACTCAAGAATAATAAAGAAATTCCAAACAAGAAAATCTCTAAGACTTGAATTAATTGTTAACAACGTAAGAAAAACACAATTCTTGACTCTCGTCGTGTCTAATCGTGCCTCTATTGTGTCTCTCTACTTAAAATAACCTAAAAAGTATTTTACAAATAATTGGAACCTTTTCCGAAGTAAAAAGGAAAACTACCAAAAACTGTCGCTGCCTTCACCTGATAACGCTCAAACTCACACCTCCTAATGAAGTATGAAGCGGACGTTGTCAGTAAAGAACCTAACTAAGAGGTTGGGGTCGAACCCCCAGGGAATATGGAAGATCTAGACTAATGCCGGTAAGTGAACTTGTTGGTAAGTTATCTCCAAACTGGAGGTTTTTGAGGAAAGCAATAGTAAAGCAAGATTATAACTGTGAATTAAATCAAGATTTGCAAATAACTGGGGTATCTGTTCCCCATGGGTTCATAACTACTACGGGTATACACATGTGATCAATCCCAATGCTTACTTATAGAACTGATAACTAGGGTTCATCCAAATGACTGATTCGTCCCTATTGGATGACTATACTCAATCACTGAGTCATGTCCCATGAGCGATTTCAAACTAACCGTTATCAATATGTTCCAAATTTAACTCTACTACGATCACAACTCAAGTTAATACAATGATCATCAAGATCAAGGCTTTGTTGTAATTCTCTTTTTCTAATCTCTACCTCTCTAGGTTCAAGAAAGTAAAGAATTCGAGAAAGTACTAACATTGTACACCGTTAAGAAACGTTTAAGCATGAAGAGAATACAATACAAGCTTTGTGCATTAGTTTTGAATCACTTTTGTGCAACTCTAGTTTGTTAATCCATCATGGTTCCCACAACCTCTAGTTGTGGAGGTTTTAGCCTCTCATGGTTGTAAGATTGTGATATGCATTCATAGACAAACACATAATTAAATACTTACAGAAATAGTTGAGAGAAAAACTTCTTTGAATATGCAAGAATATTCTCAAGAAAAATTAATAAAGAAATCAAGAATTGCTCCTAAGAAGTGTTGATCAAACATAAACTACTCAATTCTTTGTTCTCTATTGATTATTTGTTGATTGATAATGAAAATAAAACATAAAAGGTATTTATACAAATATCAAAAACCTTTTCCTGAGATAATAGGGAGATTTTCCATAACTGGCGCCGCCTGTGTCACGACTGGTCATATGACCATGAGCAGGATTGTACGGGTCGTAACTGTCTCTCATACGTCTTTGGCTTGCTGAAACTTTGGCTAAGTTTTAGGAGCTGGTACGGATCATACCTTCTTCCTACGAGTCGTACAATGCATCCATGGCTTGGTCCTGAGAACTGTGACATCTTCTGGAATGCTTCATGAGTATTGTGGTACGACTGGTACCTTTTTGCCACGACTCGTACTGCCTGTGGTGTCTAAAATTCCACCATGTCTTGAATAGTCACTGGAGCTCATCATGGCTCATGGTATGGATCGTATGTAAGTGCTACGACTCGTGGATTCCACCCGTACCAAGAGGATGCCTTGTGCAAATTCTCTGAAATTTTCCACGACTCCAGTTACAGTCGTACCATCCTGGTACAACTCGTACTGAGAGCCGTATGTTGCCTTCTTTTCTATTCAGCCTTCTTAACTTTATCATGGTTCTCAGTAAGACTCATACAATCAAGATATGACTCGTACTGAGACTGGTACTTTGGCTGATTTTTTGCATTTTCAGGCTTCTTTTACACATCTTTGCTCCAACACTTATTTTCTCTGAAATCAAAGTAAAAGTGCCTTATATTCATATAAACATACCTAAGTCCATGCTATTTTCTCAGTTTTAAGCATCGAAAGTACTGTAAACTCACATCACATCAACACCCTCAACTTAATACTTTTGCATGTCCTCAGACAAAGAAAAAGAAAAAGAAAAACTAAAACACGATGCTTAACTAGAAAATAAACCTAGAATACTACAACCAATATCAAACAAAATTTGCACTATGACTCCAAAAGCTTTTGACCCTTTTCCCGTAGACCAAATTAGCACATGCACTACAAGAAACTACAAAACATGATAAACAGGGATCAAGACATGTCATCTAGCTAATAACAGGTAGTCAAGTCATCACCAATGCTTTTTGCACAGACCACTGCTAAAGTCAAACACAAACCATGTACCCTCACAACAAAGAAGTTCCCCACGCACATATATAGAAAAATATATGATATGGGACTAGACAAGCGAGGCGCTCACCCTCACAAAGAAGTTCCAAATACTGTATATTAGATACCTTATGCTTACCCTTGTTTTCTCTAGTTTGGTTTGTCAGATGGTTAGGTTAGGATCACTGTAGGACTTGTTTTGTCTTGTATTTTAGGATTTCGGGCTAGGGATGGTAGATATAAAATCTTTTTAAGTGACTAGGCTCTTCCTTGCCACTACATACATGTGGCTCCACATTTTACTTACTTCACCCTTTTTTGCCTTTTTTTATTTTTCCTCCGTTTTCACTATTTTTTATACACTTGTATGAGTGTGGTGTGTTTTAAACTTTTTCATGCATTATTCTCTTTTTGAATTTTTGTTATCAAATTTTCTTTTCTTTTGTCACACCACACCTCATTTTACACTTTTTTTCTCTTTTCTCTCCCTTTTTCACCTTTTCAATTTTTATGCACTCCTATTCTAGCCACCCTCAACTGAGGCATTTTGCCTATATTGAGGTTCACAATGTCCAAAGAGGGACCAATGCTAAAATAGGTTCATTATAAAAATGGGTAGATTAGTCGGTTAATCAAAGAAAAAAAATTCATTTAAGGCACAAAATCAGGATCAAGGGAGTCACATCATTTTGGTAAGGTCATTTAAGCTAAAGATGGGCTTAAAAAAATGATCTATGATCCTTTCCTAACCAACCATCCTAAAACCTATGCAAAGACTAACCATACAAGTTCTAGATCCTCTACACAATATTGAACTAGGTATCAGACCTCACTCACTCATGGTACATGATTTATATTCACTGTACCTGTCCGGTTTATTCATGGCTTAACACAAACTATACATTCTAATACACTAAATGATATCAAAAGATCCGCATAAATCATGCATGCAGTCACAAGTACACAACTAATTCATCAAAAAAATTTTAACAAGGTAAAATTTTTACAAATTCAAAACTAGTGCAATTTATTGGCTGAGTACTCCTAAGTTACTTTCTAATAAAATAAAAATTACAAAAATAAAATCCTAAACATGCCGGTTCTACTAGATAGCATGTCCGAGGGAAAAGAAACACAGCAATAAAAATCCTCGGACGCATCAAAAAATACAAGCACACCCCCTCCCATTTTTAAGAATCATGCTTCATCCCCGAAGCATAAAATACAAGAACAGAGAGAAGGGAACATACCTGTGGCACTCTAAGCCCTCCTGTCATCCTGTGGAGAAGATACCTCCGCTGCAATTGTGGAACTGACGATGGCTGGCGCACTCACTGGTGGAACAATAGGGGGAGTAGTTACAGTCTCAGTAGTCTCGACGTCTCTACGGCCTCCGAAATGGCCGGGGTTGAATGTGGCTCGCCCACAGGGTCCCTACAACTAGGAAGCTCGGGCTGGTCCATGGTGGAGCTACCTGCTCCTCTAGTTCGCTCCTGCAACTTTGACATGTGTGAGTCATAAGTCTACAGACTATCCACTCATGCCATCTTATGTTCTATTTTATCTTTCTTCTTTCTCTTTTTGGGGTCTTATCTCCAACATCCTCAGAGACCCTCTTCTTCCTTTTCTCTTTACTCGGTACAGTGGGCTCCCAGTAGGTCGCCAAGTCAAGCTCCTCCTAAATATCTACATCAAAGTCAGGAAGAGTGGGGGCTGGTATGACTGCCGGCTGTCATGATGACAACTCAGCCATTTGGCTCCAAAGAGCCCCCAACTTCTCACGGAGGATACCTGTATTTGTCTGCTCTGCCATGCTCCTGTTAAATCGACTCTCACACCCATCGATCTTGGAATGCAAGGCTTGTGCGACTGTTTTATCTCTGGTTTCACCCAGGGCTTGACATTCTCCATCGTTGCTTGAATTTTTCTCTCGTCCATAGTCAGTATTTTGGCCAACTTCTGGAGAAAATCCTGGGGCACTATGACGTACCCTGCTGGAGTCTAGCTTAGTAGGCTGGGTAGTGGTGCAGTAGAAGTGCTGGGAGCAGCCTCCGAATTATCGGCATCTGTAGCCAGTATCTCGCTCTGCTCCTGTGAGGTGGGGGAATTCACCTGTACGCCCCTAACTGACTGGGTTAGTGGAACTGCTGTAGGAAGTCAAGCCCGAATCACCGGGTTCATCTCATCCCGGATCAGGCCAATATTTGCTATCCTTTGTCCGTCAGTCATCCGCTTATCACTCATGTGCACTGTGGTACCTGCCTTCATGCACAATCTGAATACGAGGCCCGGGAATGGGATAGTAGTGCTTAATCCCATAGTCTGATCTCACATCTCCACAATAATAACTCTCGAAATGTTGATGGGGTATCTGGACATGATACACGCCACGAAAGCCGCTCTATCCACACTGAAGGTGTTATCATTAACTATCGGTGCCAATCAGTGCTGCACTAATATCCAACAGGCCTTTGCTATGAAGTTTAAAGAATTCTTCGTGACCTATTTGCCGCTAGTAATCCATTCTGCCTCGTCTCTGTCCTCAGCAATCACACCGGACAACCACTGCATCTGTCTCCTCCTCTCATCACGGGCGAGCTGCTTGATTTGTTTTAATGCTTCCACTTGATACTTATATTCTGGTGTGGAATGTGGAGGTATGAATTGGGGCTCATATAGTATCCGAGAAATTGTGCGCTTGAATATATCGATCTCTCAGCCTCTGACCATAACACTCTCCAGTTTGGATTGATCTTTCAATTTCTACTCCTCTTTGGCCTTCTGTCCATGGTTTCCAAATAGTCAGCATAGAACTCATGGGCAATTTTTGAATTGTACTGGTCCGGCATCCAAACTATCCACTCGAAGCTGTAGAAATTGAATATCTGCTTCATGTCCTCTATCTCGTTCAATGCATTTGTGAGGATCCGCGACTCTTCTTGAATGCTCCGTCTAGGCTTATTTTTGGCAGTGAGAGAAATTCCCTGCTCATATATCTCTTGAGCTCCTGGCACTCTCCACCGGATAGTGTGGTTCTCCCTTGGCGGAGTCTGCTCCTGCTCGGAACTTGGTGCCTCCTCATCAGATTCAGCATCGCCACTTGCATCTTCGGATTAGGCCTTCTTGGCCCCTTCATCCTCATTTGAGCCACTGCCTGACTCTTGAGCTTTTTCTTTGGCTCCCCCCTCAGACTGGGGAGCACCGGTTGATGTGGCAGTGGCCGCCACGGCTTATGCTTTGGCCTTCACCCTAGTGCTTCGAGTCCCATCTGTGTTTGAAGGGTCGACCCTGTACTCCTCAACTGAACCACTAGGGGAGTCACCTGCTTGCTCGGACTCGGAGGTCTCATCAATCAATTACCTCCGAGCAGTTGCCTTAGATACCTTACGCTTTATCGTCATTGTACCTGTAGAGAAAGAGTGAGAGTTCCATGTATGAGAAAAAGAAATCAAGAAATAAGTTCCTTTGTAAATTACCTTGAGTCAACAGTACGGGTCGTACCCTAGAGGTACGATTCGCACTGAGACGCATAATGTCTCAGATTAGTGTTATGACTTTGAAGTACAATTTGTACCATGAGTCTTATGAGGATTCCCCTTTTAAAAAAACTTATCTGTATTTTTCCACGACTCATGGTACGACTCGTATGTCGATTCCACGAGTCGTAGGTAGGATCATACTATCACTTGTGGAATTGACCCTATTCTAGTTCTAGGTACAACTGTCAATTACGACTCATGGCATTAAACCACGATCCGTACTGGGATTCGTACCTTGTGCTCATTTCAATTTGGGCTTGGGACAATTGCAATGAGCCATCCTATGAGTCGTAGTATCAAAACATGAGCCGCAGGAAGGCATGTGAAGCCTGTCCCTGCCTCAATTTTGGTTCAGTTACAGGGAGTTCTCTTTTAAGTTTTGGGTACTCAGAATTCCCTAGATTTAGGTATGTATTTTAACCCATTTTATAATTACTCATTTCTCCCCTTTTTAGTCACTACCCGTAACTCAATTTTGACTAGTATAATGCGCAAGTTTGACAATTTCAAATTCTTCTCCAGTCGTTCATGGCTTAATCACACCCTTGGTCATTGTCTTCTTCGAATATTTCAAGCGACAACTAAGTCTTTTCTTTTTATTGTTGTCCATGCCTTGCTTGGTTCATAGCCACAGTAGGTACTACGACTCATACAATGGAGTTACGGTTGGTAGGACCAACCGTACCCAGAACTCATGCACTAAAATATTCTCTGCTTCTCACTACGACTCGTACTACGGTTCGTACAACCCTATTACGGGTCATACTAAGACCCGTAGTATCTGCCTGTTTTGCACCTTTTTTATGCCACCTATTTTTGTTTCCCCCGCACACTTGAACACATATTAGTTGATTAACTTGGGTTTCCTCCTAAAAGGCGCTTGATTTAACGTCGCGACATGACACTGGTGGTTCGGTTACTCGTAATTCACCAACCCACCACTTGGGTTTCCTCTCAAGAAGCGCCTGATTTAACATCGTAGTATGACGCAAGTCTCTTGACTACTCAAACTTCATCAAGAAACTCATATTCATCTTCTATTGTTGAGACCGCTCTATATTCCTTTGGTTGCTTCGTTTACTGGTAGACATTGAAGGCGACCTCTTCTTTCTTTAGTCTGAACATCAACTGACCAGCCTCCACATCACTATGGTCCTCCCAGTAGCAAGAAATAGCCACCCCAAAATGATGGGGACCTCAAAATCAACCTCGCAATCAAGGATCATGAAGTTTGCTCGGAATATGAAATTTTCAACTTTGACAAGCACATGGATCTCCACAGGCTTCTTCACAGTTCTATCGGCCGTCAGCAACCTCATGGTAGTCAGTGTGGGGGCTTCCAAGCCCAACTACTTAAACATAGGCAATAACATTAGATTTATGCTTTCTCCCAGATCACAAAGGGTCCTTACGAACTCAACATCACCAATTGTACATGGAATAGTAAAAGCACCTGCATCTTTCCTTTTCTGGGCCAAGACAAATGAGGCTATGGCACTATAATGGTATTGTAACACCCTGAAAGTTTTTAAGATCAGACCCCAAACTTAAAGAAAGAATTTAGAGGAAAAGTGGAGATTTCACCTCAGAATGAGTCGTGGTACGACTTGTTAGGTGATCCAAATGAGTCATGGTCAGACTCGTGGAAAGCAGGCAAGAGGTGCAAGTGAAGGGGTCCCCGACAGTGATGGCAACGGATGACTCGATGAGTCGTTAGGTGAAACAACAATCCATCGTGTTGGTCATTGCAAGGATTTAAAGGATGTGGACCAGTGTCAATGACAAGTCGTCAAGTGAAGTAACGACTCGTTAGGTCAATCGTGGGAAGGAGGAGCAGGATTTTTGGGCTTCAGTGATAACTGAAGGAGTAACTAGTTGTTAAGTCAGATAACAACTCGTGAAGTNACTCGTTAGGTCAATCGTGGGAAGGAGGGCAGGATTTTTGGGCTTCAGTGATAACTGAAGGAGTAACTAGTTGTTAAGTCAGATAACAACTCGTGAAGTCAGTCATTGGTAGATTCGAGGAATTTTTGAGAAAAGTTCCAGTGCACTCCACTACTTGGCACCATGAGTCATTCTCAACCCAATGACTCATGGAGTGCCTCGTGTGGATTGGCAGATGGATTTTTCTTGCAAATTTTCAAGGGTATTTTCGTGAAATTCAATGCTTCTAACTCGTAAAATACATTGTTTTGAGTATTAGATGGGACGTTTTAAGGGGTTCATCCAGCCTAATCCCTCATTCCTTCAAAAATACCCTCTCAAACTCTTCTTCCTCCCCTCTCTAAAGACTCAAGGATTCACCTAGGGTTTCTTTAAAGGCTTCAAGGTTCAAGTGCAAGTGGGAATTCCTTCTAATAAGGTATGTGGGTTTTCATCAAGGACATCCTTTCATCCTTGTGCCCCATACATTTTATACTACAAACTCAAATCCTTTGATTCTAGAGAAACATGTTATAAGGTTTTAATTTATGCATGAATTCTCATACGTTCTTCCCAAATTCTAAGACCCATTATGATTAATAGTCATGTATGCTTATGGGATTACCTTCAAGATCTCGAATTACGTACTTAATATGGAAAATGCATGATTATAGAATTTTCACCATGAGATAGCCTAGAACAATGAATGGGATTTCATTAATTATTCACATGCTCTTCTCATGAACTTGTATCCATGTCTAAAGTATATGAAGATCGTATGAATTCTCTTAATTCTAGAACATATGTTGTAAAGTATGTGTTGAAGCATGAGTCGATCATGTGGGTTCCATAAATCTAGAATATATGATTTAATATATATTTTGAGATACAATTAGAACTTAGGGGCTTGGGCGAATATGAAATACGTATATGTCTTCATTATGTTTCCGAGTATGTGTTAAAGTATGATTTGGACCTATGGATCTTACATGAATCTAGAGTATACGCCGTATGTAATGAACATAGAATTTAAATATTGTGGATATGTTTAAAGTATGATTGGATCCTATAGATGTCTCATGAATATATAATGTATGATTTAAATGATGATTTAGGACTATGATGATATGAATTATGATGATAAAGCATAAGAATGATCCTTCAGACTTTTAGGCTTGTTGTTAGTAGAAAGTAGCCTTAATCAACTCTAAATGAATTCAGAATAATGTAATTAGTTGAATGCTCATGTCTCTGATTAGCTGAAGTAACTTAGACTAGATGAATGACGTCAGACTAGTGACCTCCATGTTCTAGTATAATCGGTACTCTCCATAGCAGAGAACGTTTCCCTTAGCCAGTCAGGGACTCTCCGTAGCAGAGAATGTTTTCCTTAGTCAGCCAGAGACTCTCATTAGATGAGAATGTTTTCCTTAGATAGTCAGGGACTCTCCATAGCAGAGAATGTTTCCCTTAGTTAGTAAGGGACTCTCATTAGCCGAGAATATTTTTCTTAGTTAGTTAGGAACTCTCTATAGCAGAGAATATTTCCCTTAGTCAGTTAGGGACTCTCATTAGCCCTGAATGTTTCCCTTAGTCAGTCAGGTACTCTCCATAGTAGAGAATGTTTCCCTTAGTCAGTCAGGGACTCTCCATAGCAGAAAATGTTTCCCTTAGTCAGTCAGGGACTCTCCATAGCGGAGAATGTCTCCCTTAGTCTACGATATCAGTTCAGATCATCTCTATATAATTCCAATTGCAGTTAAAATCAGTTTAGCAGGATTCAGACTCAATTATCAATATATAGTCAGTAAAGTGTATGATGTCAGTTACAGCTTCAGTTCTTCATATATGTACAGTATATGACCCTTATGCATCAGTTTGACTATACTTCAGTAAATGTTTTCAAAATAAGGCTTCATGTCAATACATGTGTTTATCCAGACAGGGTTATTGCATTTCCACACAGTTTTACATTCAGTGAAGCATTCAGTTACTTCCCTCTTGTGTACTTGCATGTTTAGTTTACTTACGCTTCTCGCATACTTAATACATTCCAAGTACTAACCATATACTTTATGTGCTATATTATTTCATCATATAAATTCAGGTTTTTAGACTCGGCCGCATGGTTAGATACACTCCATTTTCACCTAAGCTGCTTGTGCTGAGTCCTCATTTCCCAAGAACGCGATCCATGTTTTCTATTTTATTATGTTTCAGCTTTCAGACTTTTAGAGTTAGTTGGGCTTGTCCCAACAACTCATCTGTTTAGTCGAGGCTTTCAAACTTGTATAGACAGATTCAGCCTTGTATCAAAGTTTTATGAGATTTATTATTTTGGATTTTAAATTGGACTCTTTCAGTTAGCTTCCGCTTAATTTTGATTTCTATTAATTTTATTCCGATAGTGTTATGCTATGATTATGCCATGGGTCGACTTGGGGCCTCTTCGGGTTCCTTTTTCCGTGTCTCCATCCGGGCCTATGTTCGAGTCATGACAAACTTGGTATCAGAGCCAGGTTTCAAGTGTCCTAGGGTGTCTCAAAGTTGCGTTAAGTAAAGTCTTTTTCGTGGGTGTGAAGTGAACCACACTTATGATGAAGAGGCTACGAGATGTTTTAGGAATGTTCCCTTTTCTTTATGATTCTTATCGTGCGTAGAGTATGAAACTCTAACAGTTTCTCTCCTGACTCGTGCTTTACGCGCTCGCAGATAATGCCTCCCAGACGAGCAAATGGAAGAAGAAATGTGGGAGTCAGCCAGTCCCACCAACTTCAAGGGATCCCATATTCGGGAAACTTATGGATGCAGAGCTTGGGGACACTTCCCGAGTGTTGATATGAGCCATGACCACCCAGCCTAACCGGCAAATTATCGTGCCAACTAACCCTTCCGGGGAGGCGACAGCTACTAGGGTTCAATACTTCACGAAGAGGAGATCGTCTAAGCTTGGTGGTTCAAATATCGATGGAGAGTTTAAGGGGGGGAGAAAGAAGGAACAAAAGGCCCAGGACTAAAGACTTGACGAGTTCCCAGCAAGGGTCAAGTAATGGGAGTCACTCTCAACCCCAGTAGAGGTCTTTAGCTCAGGTTAGGGGAAACATGCTCAGGGTGAGGGAGATTTCTTGGTGGGTACAGATGTTTGCTTCTATTGTGGTCGGACCGACCATAAACACAGAGATTTCCCAACAGCCAAACAGGGCAAAGGTAGAGCCTCAGTCATCTCTTCTGCAACCTTTTCAAGTCGCTTAGCTTGCGAGAAATGTGGAAGGAGCCACCCCGGGAACTGTTTTCTTGGTAAGGAAGGATATTTTGGATGTGTTCATTTGGGCCATAGAATAAAGAATTTCCCTCTAGCCAGATGTGGGAAGACTCAGTCCACCATTCCAGTAGCTCCGACAACTTGCCCATCTTAGCAGGGCACAATATTCAGTGTTGGTGGCAGATATCTCCAAACATAGTCACAGGTATGTTATGAATTTCTCGTGTTACCTTTTTGCATGTTGCTAGCCCCAGAACCCCAATACATAATAAGAAGCTCTTGTGATGTTTGTTGAGAAGAAGTTGTCGATGTATGGTGTGAAGTATCTTTGAGTATGAGGTTTACAGTAAATGTTGGGGGTGGAGGAGACGTCAAGAGTTAGTGGTTTATCCCCAACCTTTAGAAAGATCCAAGAGCCTTGGAATGATGGCTTAAAGCTAAGGGAGAGATGGTAAGTATATGAGACAAGCCAGATCTTGAATATGCTAGTAAGGAGTTCCAGTCCTAATGGTTGCGGTATGTCAATCCCTTTAGGTTAATATAAGTCCTCTTGTATTTCCATTGAAGCTATGCTTTACCCATTCCTATGTGCAGACTTCAAGAATTTCTAAGTAGCCGCTTCAGACAGCGATGCCAATATTTCCCTATAAATCCTTATGGCTCATCTTCATGTTATGAGCCAGCTATGTGTGCTAACTCATGTCTTCCAGTATGTTTAGCTCAAATATAGTCTTTAAAAGTTGCTTAGTAGCCAGTAGAAGAGGGTACCTCATAGATGTGCTTAGTTTTAGATGTCGTGAATGACTTGTGCCCATGAATTCCTTACTTTTTGTTAGACCAAATATCATGAATTCTAGTTCAGTATCTGAAAGCGATTTGAGAATGATGGCTCAGTCCATATCAACTCAGTGCCAGTTAGAGGGAAAGAATCTTGTCAGTGTCCTACCTAGTTCCATGTCTTTCAGTCCCTCTCACGTCTTAGCATGCATGTATGATTCAGATATTTAGTTCAACTATGTAGGATCAGCTCGGAGTCAGATACTCCATCAGTTTCAGTTGTAAATGTTATGTATTTGGGATATTAGTTCTTTCCCCAGTTTTCAGCATGTGTAGCCAACATTCGAGGGTGAATGTTCCCAAGGGGGAGATATTGTAACACCTTGAAAGTTTCTAAGATCAAACCCCAAACGTAAAGAAAGAATTTAGAGGGAAAGTGGAAATTTTTCCTCAAAGCGAGTCATGGTACGACTCATTAGGTGATCCAAAGATTCACGATCAGACTCGTGGCAAGCAGGCAAGAGGTGTAAGCGAAGGGGTCCCTGGCAGTAGTGGCAACGGACGATCTGACAAGTCGTTAGGTGAAACAACGACTTGTCATGTCGGTAGTTGGAAGGATTTAAAGGATGTAGACCAGTGTTGACGATGAGTGGACATGATCAGTCGTCTGGTAAAGTAACGACTCGTCAGGTAAATCATGGGAAGGAGGAGAAGGATTTTTGGGCTTCAGTGATAATGGAAGTAGTAACGAGTCATTAAGTCAGATAACGACTCATGAAGTCAGTCGTTGGTAGATTCAAGAAATTTTTGAGAAAATTTCCAGTGCACACCACGACCTAGAACCATGAGTCGTTGTCAACTCCACGACTCATGGAGTGCCTCGTGGGGACTGACAGATGAATTTTTCCTATGAATTTCCAAGGGTGTTTTCATAAAATCCTATGCTTCTAAGTCCTAAACTACGTCGTTTTGAATATTAGATGGGACTTTTTAAGGGATTCTTCTAGCCTAATCCCTCATTCCTTCAAAAGTACCCTCTCAAACTCTTCTTCCTCCCCTCTCTCAAGACTCAAGGATTCACCTAGGGTTTCTTTAAAGGCTTCAAGGTTTAAGTGCAACTGGGAATTCCTTCTAATCAGGTATGTGGATGTTCAACAAGGATATCCTATCATCCTTGTGCCTCAAACATTTTATACTACAAACTCGAATCCTTTGATTCTAGAAAAGCATGTTATAGGTTTCAATTTATGCATGAGTTCTCATATGTTCTTCTTGAATTCTAAGACCCATTATGATTAATAGTCATGTATGCTTATGGGATTACCTTCAAGATCTCGAATTACGTACTTAATAAGGGAAATGCATGATTATAGAATTTTCACCATGAGATAGCCTAGAACTTCGAATGAGATTTCGTTAATTATTCACATACTCTTATCATGAACTTGTATCCATGTCTAAAGTATATGAAGATCATATGAATTCTCTTAATTCTAGAACAAATTTTGTAAAGTATGTGTTGAAGCATGAGTCAATCATATGGGTTCCGTAAATCTAGAATATATGATTTAATATATATATTGTGATACGATTAGAACTTAGGGTCTTGGGTGAATATGAAATGTGTATTGCCTTCACTATGATTTTAGGTATGTGTTAAAGTATGATTTGTGTTACACCCCGTAAGATTCCCAGTATCTAGTTGGCCTACTCGCACGTTAGTTAAGCATATTTGAAAGTCATACGTGCTAGGAAAAGGCCCGGAAAAAGATCGGACGAAAATCCTGTCGAACCAC
>JACEIK010000431.1:67514-84624 GCA_018107945.1 Datura stramonium | reverse complement strand
TAAACGGATGGAATTTCAAAGAAATCCCTCGTACCCTCTGTTTTCTGGTTACTCTCTGGAAATTATTGATAATGATCTAAAAAAACCGAAGTGGAGGCTTATATAGTTGGGACCTTTAAGTTGCATTCGTCGAATGCGATTTATAAGTCGCATTCGTTGAATGCGATTTATAAGTCGCATTTGCCTTGCGACGCGCCGACTTGGTGCTTGTCCGGTTTTCCCCCGGCCTTTTTCTAGCATGTATGGAATTCTAAAACTTTTAACCAACATGCGAATAGGCCATCTACATGTCAAGAATTTACGGGGTGTAACACTACCAATCCAAAAGAAATATGGGAAAAGATTGAAGCCTCCATGTCTGAAGATTTTATAATCATACCAAACATACAGCCACAAAATATTCGTTCTCTGGTTATAAATCATATAAATAACATATTGCATTTAATGAGCCGTATATAAATGAAGTTAAACTTATACTTGAAAATATTATACTTTTCACATCTTTTATAATAATGTAGGAGGCTAGATACATTCATTTAGAAAGAAACATAACTTTAATAGAAAAATATTTACTGTTATATAAAAAAACTAAATAAAGAATAAGAAAATGCATACACCACCATCTTAAGTAAAATATTTTCAAATGAATCAAGCGCTTTTTTATTGACGGACCTGGAACTAGAAAAATATCTTTATACTGCACCTTACTAGCTATTGTACGATCCAAAAGATTTATAGCTTTAGCAACAACAACATCTGGTGTTGCAGCTTCTATATTTCCTGGAGGACGGATTGCGCACTCACGCTTTAAACTTTCTATTAATATAGGTGAAAACTTTAATTGTAATATTAGTACACAAAGTTCACTTGTGTCTCTAATTCAAGATACAAAACTAATAGTATGGGATGAGGTAACGATGGCAAAGAATTTTTGCTTTATTCTTGAAAGATCTTATAAATATGAATACACTTTTTAATGGAAAGGTTGTTGTCTTTGGAGGCTATTTTAGGCCGACTTTGCCTGTTGTGAAGCACGGAGCAAAAGAAGATTTCATTCATTAGTTCTTATTAAACTCAGATATCTGAAATCATCTCTAGATTTCCATTTGACCAAAAATATGCGTGCACAGGAAGATCTCATATTTTGTGAGTATTTATTAGGAATGGGAGATGGAAAAGAAGAAGTCAAATGAACATAATAAAATTGAAATTCCAGAATCTTTTCTCACTCCTTTTACGACAGAGAAAGAATCATTACATAATTTATTTAAAATAATTTACCCTATTTCAGAGTTTTTCATGTATGGAACATCCTCTATATCATCACATGTTATTTTAACAACGAAAAATAATTTTGTTAATGAAATTAATCAGCTATTTATGGATGAATTGCCTACAACTGCTGTGACATTTGTTGGTATTGATGAAACTGTTGAGCTAAAAGATCAAAATCAAATTGAAATTTTTTTACACACTTTGAATCCTCCTGGTTTACCTCCTTATAAGTTAGTTTTAAAAATCAGAATTGTTCAGTTATACTATTACACAATTTGAATTCTTCTGAAGGATTATGCAATGCAACACGCTTAATTTGTTCTCATTTCAAAACCCATATTATTAGTGCTAAAATTGCAAGCGGTGACTTTAAGGACAAATATGTTTGCATTCCTCGAATACCATTATTATCTTCACAAGATGAAAATTTGTCAATTTAATTTAAGAGAACACAATTTTCTATTAGATTATGTTTTTCTATGACTATAAATAAAGCTCAAGGTCAAACACTAGATTTTATTGGAATTTATTTACGCGAACCTATATTTTTTCATGGTCAATTTTATGTTGCTTTATCGAGAGAAAGAATCTCAAACAATGTAAAATTATTAATCCGACCAGCTACAGCAAATGACCCTGATTACCATTCTACTTATAGCATAGTATATAATGAAACTATCAAAAAATCATCCTCTTAAAAAATCTAAATAACTACTAATGTAGTGTATGATCCTGTAAGTTCTTAGTTATATTTTTAATCAAATTCTTCATATTGAATTGCTCCTTTTATCCAGATCTTTTATTATATGCTCATTTTTAGTTATTTTTCAGGCTACAGAAAAAGACACAAAGACTCAATATACATGTCATCACTCCTGAAATATTAGACTGGACATGTAAGGTTCAAGTTATGGATATGTGCAAACCAGAAGAAGGAAGAGCATGAAATATAAAGTATCTGAACATGATCTTTCAAGATGAACAGGTACTTCTTCATTTTCACTCTATCAAATTTATGTGCAATTATATTTCTAAACTGATTATGTTCATGTTCTACACATGTCCCCCATATATATATAAACACTCACAGGAAGACCAAATAAAATCGATTGTGTATAGTGATAATATCCCTGCTTATCAAGATCTACTCAAACTCTTTCACACCTATTTGATAACAAGTGCCGGCATACAATAATCGAATTTGAGATATGAAAAATCTATGCACACATTTGAGTAGATCATCTATTAAAAAATCATAATTGATCCGATTAATAAAGATTGCCCAGATGAAAATCCGTTACCAACGCCTACAAAGCTCAACGTTACATCATTTCAGGATCAATAATCAAGCTTCTCAGGCCACCAAAGAACAACTTAAGAATATAGAATTCAATATGATTATTTTACTCTATCTATTACTACATATACTCTTTAACATAAATAGATAATTTTTCTATTCACATACTCATATATTAACTACAAACTATTTGGCTAATAGATGTGCTTGGAATTATTGTCAATTGCTTCCCACCAAGGTATGTCGCAAGTTTGCAGGAAAAATTGCAGGAATTTATTCTCATTGATACTGAGTAAGAACAATTTCATAACTTTCTTACATCCTTGTTATTTTATAACTTAAAGATGTCCAGCACCTTAACTATTTTAATCTAACCAGTAAGCAAATTTTCACGTTCGAAGAGACAATTATTGAAGACAAAGGAAGAAAATTACCTGCACAATTTCAGGAACGTCCCAGTTATCTTTGTCAGGCATATTAGTGTATTGAAATACAACGATAAGATATGAATAATAATCTACCATATACATAAAACCAACATAAATTTTTACTTTCTCAAAGAAAATGCCACTACATTTATTTTCTATGTTATTGATATAAAAATTATTTAATTTTTTCATAAATAAAAATTATTGTTGCAATAAATGTAGGTACATCATTGACAATGAAATTTAAAACAACGATACATATAGATCCACCTTTTCCACAATGTCTCCAATTGCACTCATGATATAAAATNCACAATAAAGCGTAATTGACACTTACATCAATGGCTCATGATATAAAATTACTACTCATAGCATTCATACTATGTTCAAAATTTCTTTTCTAATTACAAATGCTCTAAAAGTATTAAATTTTTTCCTTCAAATAGGGTTGCAAAAATAAAGAAATGTTGGAATCTTTCACCATAAGGAGCACATCTGAATGTGAAGGTCTTATCTCTGTTTTAGTAGATGAAAAAATAGTGTCCATTGCAAATATTCAGTCACAAAAGAATGTTTGTATAAATTCTATTCACAATATTAATAATTTATAGCTATATTTATTATTCTAAAAATATAATGATTGCTTTTATTTTTTAGGACACAGGGCCACTCCTTCTCTATTGAAGAAAAAATATCACTTTCAAATAAATTAAGAAATTATTATATTTTAGTGTGTTCAAGTTGTGGAAAAGAAGTGAAAAGTCCAACAAGAAGAAAAATTCATTGTGTGAATTGTAAACAGAAAAATATGCTAACTCCCAGATACTTTCTGCTCTAATTTTACAAGCATATTCAAACACAATATGTACAAGAATTTTTCTTCTCATAAAAAAAATTTAATGTTTCGTACGTATGCAACTACATGTGCCAATTTAATATTAATCTTGAAGATGTCTCAGGCTCAACAATGGGAACAATTATAGACAAAGAAGGCGAACAGTTGTTATCTCTTACTGCATAAGAGATTTAAAACCTTGCTTCAGGTGAAGTAAAAATTCTAACCAAACAATTTAAATTACGTTTAATTTATACTT
The DNA here is from genome assembly GCA_018107945.1 of Datura stramonium. Classification (NCBI taxonomy): domain Eukaryota; kingdom Viridiplantae; phylum Streptophyta; class Magnoliopsida; order Solanales; family Solanaceae; genus Datura; species Datura stramonium. Next base: position 80,530 of record JACEIK010000431.1, on the reverse strand, counting down.
AAACTAACAAAAAATTTAAAATATAATTTTATCTATAATGACTCACTATCAATGCAAAATATTCAAATCAAACTGAATTAGAACTTATTCAAGATTCAAGTGAAGAAATCATTCTCCCGCACTCTCAGATCAACATCTGAAAAACTGTATGTTTTGTCGTGCATTGAAAAGGAAAATATTTTGTGCTCTCCTCCTACATTATTAACAAGTACCGCCAAAGAAAGTGTCAAGAGATCCAAAAAGGACTTGAAACCTTTTGATGAAGAAAGTGAGCTAACAACCACGCGGCATGACTTGCTGAAACTTAAAAAAACTGGAGTCACCAACTCCAGCAAATAAAGAAATAAAGGTTACAAAAAAAAATTATCTTCCTCAATGTTTATTTGAATATATACTATAACTTCAACTTAATAATTATTACTTTTTATCTTCGAATATATTATCCCTCATTCATTCTTTTTTAGTTAATACATTTGCAGGTTAACCAAGCTACTTTTGCAATCAGTTTTGAATTTTGTGGAACAAAGGTAATTAATATCAAAAGAATTTTACTTTTTTCAAGATTTCACAATTTTTTAAAATAATTTTCTTATATATAAATTAATAATATTTTTTCTACATATAAACAGTTCTTTTGCAGGAAAATGAACTCCTTGCTAAAGCTTGCTTTTAACTTTGTCTTATGGCTGAATGTTCCAACGACAATGCTATCATCAAATAAGGTAATAAAAATAAGAGTTCTCAATCATCCCATGTTAAACTAATTTTGCTCTACTGATAACATAGAGTTGATAACATTTAAAAAAATTTACACCAAATGATCCATTGTCACACCTCACCTTGGGAGGCATAACTGGCACCTAATGCTACACTGGGACCTGGGTTGACCTAGCTAGGCATAAGCACCTCTAGTGCCTACCAGTAACATAGAATCACAAACAGCTATTTCTCGGTTGTAAATACAGCCTCAAGCCTACAAGACCACACAGCAAACCTATAAAGAAATAGCTAACCCAGCAGTCATAATAATAAAAGGATCCTATGCGGGCTGACAAGGCCTTTCTAAGTCATAACAAAAGGAAAACAGACAGTCATATATGAACTATAGCCGACAAGTCTTATAACTAATAGCTAAACTAGGCCCCACACAGTCAATGCACCCCCACACGGCCAACAACAGTCAACAACTAGAAACTGCAATTCGCAAGCCTCTACGAGTATAATACTGGTTGGAACAGGGCTCCGACCTACCTAAAAGTTGTACAACAAAAAGAGCAAACCTTTCTAACTGTCAACTCTGGAAAAAAGGAGCTGACTGATCTGTTAACCTTGGCTGACTGCTAAGGAGGTCCTGATACACATTTGTTCGCACCTGCAGATAAGTATGTAGTGCCTCATAGGTGGGTTTCAGTACAATATGTACCGAATACGTAAGACAGTAATAAAAATGACTGAATAGAACTAATAACATAACCGAGAGTAATTAATAAGAAGGATAAGAGTTATAACTTCAATAGCCTCACAACCTGAAGTATAGCTAACAAGTAAGTATATAAATAAGAACCTCACCTGGTCCCATAAGCCTAGAAGGTACAATCAGCACGGAATAACCTATCGGGCCCCCATAAGCCACGGCAAGTACAGTTCAATCTATATGCTCCTAACCTGGTCAATATGATGCGACAGGTAACTATAGCCAACCTACCTGGCCTCTGGGTCTGCAACTGAGCCCGTTGGGCTCCTATAGCTATGTCTAAGCCCTCTGGGCTCCTGTGATTGCACCCTGCACTCACAAGGCTCGATGGAGGATCAGTAATGTTGTCAAGGCATTAAAGAAGTCCATTCGTGGATGGACTGTGATATGGCCTTATAGGCCTGAATATAGTCCTTTCAAACAACATATAGCTCCTCTAAGCGATCTTTATCCCCATAGGCAAAGACACAACTAGCAACCCTGAGGTTAGTCGACGTAAGGCTATATTAGGTAGGGTCAATCCCGACCGAACTACTACATTTTAGTCTTAAGTCTATCTATAGCAGTTAATCACAATATACATACTCACAACTTACTTACAAAGGCATAGGTCATATCACTATACGACGGGAATAACTTGCCGAAGAGGTTTGCCTTAACATACCTCAAATGTCAATTTTCGTTCACCTAAATAGTTTCAACCTGAAGCCAGTAATTCCACCAAATTAAAGCCCTTACACTGAGAGAATAAGTCTATTTTCAATTATAGAAAACGGCTAATAACAATATCTTTCAAAGATATTAGCTACAAATCAAACTTTGTCTAATTCGACAAATATCTTATAAATTCCCGAGAGTTTAGAAGGTAGAAACAATTACCTATCATTTGTACCCGCTTAGGACTCAATTAGAAAGGATTTCCACAACTTTTACTCGGCGGGACTCCAACACTCTGAGCGAGATTTCAGGAAATAACTCCATGGGAACGTTTCTCGTAGGCCTAGAACTTGTTATCCAAGACGAATTTGCATTCGAACGAAGTTTAACGGCATAATTTGATGAAAATCGGATGAAAAGTTGAAGAAAAGCTTCGTGCTTACCAAGGGTATGTTTAGGAAATGTTTCAAATGGGTTAAGATTGAACTTAATATNATATATATATGCTGAGATGGTGGCAGGGAGGCGCACGGCGCACCGGCCATGGCGCCGGGCAAGGCGGCGCGGTGCACATCCAGTCCGCCCAACCTCTGACCCCGGCATCCTGCTCGCTCGATACTATTCTCGTATGTTCACTCCCCGAGACCTTCCTCGCATGCGTCATACTCCAAAACTCTCAACATACATATGCACACGTCAGTTAAATAATAGAAACTTACGAGGTGTAACATCATCCCTCCCTCAGGAACATTCGTCCTCGAATATAATCTTAAGCTTCAGAGACTCAACTATTTTTAACCATTACCAGAAAAATTTTGCTCCTCTGTAATATGGACTATCCGTAAACCTAAAACACAGAAAAATCCAGCATAGGCGTCTCACAGGATGCTATAAACAACTACTCTACAACACAAAAGCGAATAGCTAATCAATACTGATAATATAAGCAACAACACAATATTTGAATAACAATATCACCTCAACTACACAATCTGAGTCAAGCCTAAAATAAGTGAGGATATATAGACCTCATGTCGTCCTAGCCTTCTCAAGTCATTCCTCCATATTCCTGTTCCTCCATCGGACTTTAACAGAGGCTACGTCTTTAGTCCTCAATCTTCGGACCTGCCGATCTAGTATAGCAATTGGAGTCTCTTTGTATGACAATTCTTCAATAACTTGAACATCCTCGACCGGGACAACCCGGGACGGGTCTCCTATGTACTTACGTAGCATTAACAAATGAAAAACTTGATGAACAGATTCTAGCCCTGAGGCAGTTCTAACTCATAGCTACTCGGCCTATCCTTCGAAGGATTCAATATGGGCCAATGAACCTAGGTCTAAGCTTTCTCTTCCTGCCAAACCTCATCACGAACTTCATAGGAAAAAACTTAAGAAATACCCAATAATCAATATTAAACTCCATGTCTCTACACCGTACATCGGAATAGGACTTCTGACGACTCTGGGCTGTTAGCAAATGCTCTCTGATAAGTTTCACCTTTTCTTCTGATTGATGTATCATATCCGGTCCGATCAACCTTGCTTCCCCTACTTCAAACCATCCTATGGGTAACCTACATTTCCGCTTGTATAAAGCCTCATAAGGCACCATCTGAATAGTGGAGTGATAACTGTTATTTTATGCAAACTCAATAAGAGGTAGGTGCTCGGCCTAACTCCCTCTAAATTCTAGCACACATGCCCGTAGCATGTCCTCGAGCATTTGAATGGTGCGCTCTGCCTGGCCATCTATCTGGGATGGAATGTTATACTCAAATTAACCTGTTTCCTCAAACCTTTCTGAAATGACTACCAGAATCTAGCGGTGAATTGTGCCCCTCTGTCAGAAATAATAGATGTTGGGACACCATGCAGTTGGACTATTTCTTTAATATATAACTCATCATAATCTTTGGCCGAAAACATAGTCCTAACTGGAAAGAAATGGACTGATTTTGTCAATCTGTCAACGATGACCCAAATGGAGTCAAATTTATGCGTGGTGCAAGGTAACCCTGTAGCAAAATCCATATTAATGGCTTTCCATTTTCACATAGGTACGGCTATCTTCTGAGTCAGTCTGTCAAGTTTTTGATGTTCAGCTATTACCTGCTGGCTAATAGGACACTGTGCTACAAACTTAGCTACATCCTTCTTCATTCCAGGCCACTAGTATATCTATTTTATATCATGGTACATCTTCGTCGAACCTGGGTGAAGAGAGTAACGAGAATAGTGTACCTCTGTCATAACCTGCTGGCGAAGCCTTGCTACATCTAGAACACAGAGTCGACCTCTGAATCTCAAGACACCGTCTCTCGTTAACTCAAAGGCCGATAGTTCACCCTGCTAAACCCTGTCTCTAAGTTGTACTAGGCTAGGGTCCTCGTACTACCTCTCCTTCACCTCTACAACTAGAGATGACACGGATGTATTCTGGATCACGGCCCCATTATCCCCTGAATCTACCCGGACTTCTAGATTGGCTAACTGGTGTAGCTCTCGAGCCATTTCCCATTGTTCTAGCCTCAAATATGCTAGACTGCCCATAGATATGCGACTAAGGCATCTTCTACAATATTAGCTTTCCCTAGGTGATATAAGATGTTCACGTTGTAGTCTTTCAACAACTCTAGCCAACGACGCTGCCGCAAATTCAACTCTTTCTGTGTAAAGATATATTGGAGGCTTTTGTGATCCGTAAAGATATCTACATGAGCACCATATAACTAGTGCCTCCAAATTTTCAAAGCATGAACAACTGCAGCCAATTCTAAATTATGGGTGGAATAATTCTTTTCGTGCTTCCTTAGCTGCCTCGAATCATAGGCAATCACCTTGTCATGTTGTATCAGAACACACCCCAATCTAACGCCTGAAGCGTCACAGTATATTGCATAGCCCTATGAGCCTTCTAGTAAGGCTAACACTAGGGAAAATGTCAATCTATTCTTCAGTTGTTAGAAACTCTGCTCACAAGCCTCGATCGAGTGAAATTTAGCTGCTTTCTGAGTCAGTCTTGTCAACGGCGCTGATAAGGTAGAGATTCCTTTCACGAACCTTCTGTAATACCCGACTAACTCTAGGAAACTAAGAACCTCGGTGGGATTCATAGGTCTAGGCCATGTCTTTACTGCCTCGATTTTCTGCAAGTCAACTTGGATACCTGCATCTGACACAATATGGCCCAATAAAGCTACAGAATTTAACCAAAGCTCACATTTCGAGAACTTCGCGTATAACTGGAAATCTTTGAAGAATTGGAGTACTGTTCGCAAATGATCTCTATGTTCAGCTTCTGAGCGTGAATATACCAGAATGTCATCAATAAACACTATCATAAGTAGATCTAAATATGGCCTGAAGGTTCTATTCATCAAATCCACAAACACTGTTGGGGAATTTGTTAATCCAAAGGACATGACCAAGAACTCAAAATGACCATACCTGGTCCTGAAAATCATCTTCGGAATATCTTTCTCCGAACTCGCACTTGATGATACCTTGACCTTAAGTCGATCTTGGAGAAATATTTTGCCCCCTGCAGCTTGTCAAAAAAACCATCTATCCTTGGAAGGGGATATTTATTCTTAATACTGACTTTATTCAACTATCGATAATCTATACACATTCGTAGGGAGCCGTCCTTCTTTCTTAAAATCAAAATCGGCGCACCCCATGGTAAAGCACTAGGCCTGATAAAGGCTTTTTCTAGAAAATATTTTAACTGTTCTTTCAATTACTTCAGCTCTGCAGGAGCCATTGGGTACGTAGGGATGGATATAATGTCACGATCCGAACATAAGCCCGGATCGAGACACGGGACAAGGAACCCCTAGAGACCCCAAGTCGACCCATGGAATGAACATAACTTCTAACTCAATCATTAAAAGTGGAAGGTTTATCATAATAAACATAGCGGAAGTCTAAACACAACATAACATCAGAATACAAATGCGAATCTGAAGCTAAATACAATCTATGTCTGAAAAGCCTCTACGTCAGATGAGCTGATGGGACAAGACCCTAACTAACTCTCTAAGTCTAAAACTGAAAATGTAAAGAAACAACTGATAAGGGAGGGTCCTCGGGAGATGAGGACTCACCAACTGAGACTAGATGCTTATTTGAGCGATTTTACTTACCTTGCATACTCGGTACATTTCACGTACTGACTGCATAACTGAAATCATGAGGAACAATGGGGGACTCATCATATAATCGACATTATCACGATAAAGCTTACGTAGTCTCGAATATCACACTCAAGTGGGCAGAGCCATCCAAAGCCTTTCCAGGGCTAAGGACGCTACCATGATATCGATATCGATTTGAAGGCCCCTTGGGGCAGGGGAAAGCTCACAAAGGAGGTCCCAAATAATCTAATCATACCTACTTTGGAAAGTGAAATCGGACAGTCCTGGTCCAGCACTCCACATTGGCATAACATAGTGCTATCCAATTCATACCTATGATTACATCAAAGTCAATCATTTCTAACTCCACTAAATGAGCTAAAGTTTGGCGACCAACAACCTCTACTATACAGCTCCGGTAAATTCTCTTAGCAATAATAGAGTCACCAACAGGTGTAGACACTGAGAATGATCGCTGAAGCAATTTTGGTGTTATACCAAACTTCCATGACACTAATGGAGTAATATAGGACAAAGTAGAACCTAGATCTATCAAAACATAAACTAGGTGAGAGCAAATATCCAACATACTTGTCACAATATCTGGTGACGACTCTGACTCTTGTCTCCTTGGTAAGGGATAAGTGCGATCCGGACCACCGCCGGAATTGAATGCCCTTGATCTACCTCTGCCTCTACTGGCTGGAGTTGAGGGTCTGCGCCCTATCGAAGGTGCTGGAGCATGTAATCCTACTGAGGACTGTTCTGCTGGTCCCGATCACCCTGATCTCTGGTTGGACAACCCTCATCATATGACCCTCTTTCCCACAAGTATAAAAAGTAGTAGATCCATATTTACACCTCCCAAAATGTCTTCTGCTGCAACTCGGTGCAATGGGCCTGCTCTGATCTGATCCCCTCTGCTGCTGGGAACCCAATGCTCGCGAACTCTTACCGGGACCTAACTGGCCGCGATGATCTAATCTACCGCCATGCTGCTGCTGAGGTGTAGGTATAGGTGGCCTACCTGATATCTGCGGCTTGAGTCTGCCCTAAAATTTTACCTGCATATTGGTGGGTATGGCCCTCCGACGCTGCTCCTGATTCACTCTTTATGCCTCATGCTGACGCTGCCTAATCCTTTCGATATTTTGAGCAGAAGTATGAATACGCAAAATGTCCATATCCTCCCGTAAGGTAGCTATAACACAAGTTTCCATATATTCTGTATTAAGCCCCATGATGAATCGATGTAACCTGGTTGGCATGGTGTCCACAAATGCTGGCGCATATCTTGCCGAAGAATCAAACCTCATCGCGTACTCTCGAATGCTCATTGTACCTTGCTCCAGATGCAGGAACTGATCCACCCGGGCCTATCGAATTTCTCAAGGCAAATAGTGATCTATGAAGGCCTCTGAAAAATTGAACCAAGTTGGAGGGGGTACGTCTCTGCCTTGGGACCTCTCCCAACTCTCATAGCACAACACCTCTATATCTCGTAGCCAAAATACTACAAACTCCACTGACTCTGCGAGTGTAGCATGCATCACCCTAAATATTCTTTGTAACTGATCCAAGAAGTCCTGAGGATCCTCTCCGCCTCATAAACTGCGGAGGGCTCAAGGCAAGAAATTATCGGACCCTCGAACTTTCGGGTCCTCCAGTAGATTCAGCGACAACTAGTGCCACTGGCTGGTGCTGAGCGTCCATCATTTGAGTCAGCATATAAACCGCACTCCTAACCTCCTGATCCGATGATATAGGGATTACTAGGGGTAGTGATGACGTATCTACTTCCCTGGGGGGCTCTTGATGTGGCAGAGAATATTAGGGAGACTGAGGTGACGTCTCCCTATCGCCCTCAGGTCGGGATAGATCTGATGGTGGCACTCTACTAGTGCCCTCTCCTGCAGCGGTATCCAACTCCCAACCATCCATAGTCTGTCGTGCGTCATACAATTTCTCTGTAGATAAGTAGAATAACATAAGCTTAGGAACTCAACCCTATACAGCTTAGCTCTATAACACGATTTGAGAAGGAAAAAGGGTAACCACACTATTATGTCTCGTAACCTCCTGCCTATAGAATGTGGTGCATAATACATCCATAGACAAGACTCTACTAGACACGGCTTGCAGACTCCCTAGGATACGACGTTGCTCTGATACCAAGTTTGTCATGCCCCACCTTGGGAGGCATAACTGGAACCTAAGGCCATACTAGGACCTGGGCTGACCTAACTGGGTATAAGCACCTCTGATGCCTGCCAGTAATAAAAAATCAAGAAAACAAACATCTATATCTCGGTTGTAAATACATCCTTGGGCCTACAAGGCCACACAGCAAACCTGTAAAGAAACAGCTAACCCAACAGTCACAATAATAAAAGGATCCTATGTAGGCCGACAAGACGACAATGTTGTCTAAGTCATAACAAAAGGAAAACAGGCAGTCATATATGAACTATAGCCAAAAAGGCTGCTAACCAATAGTCAAACTAGGCCCCACACGGCCTACACACAAAATATAACATACATAGGCCCCACACGGCCAACAACAGTCACTCGTCGTTGCTGCGTTTCCATTTTGTGGAACATGGGCCACGATCTATTGGTTGACTTGAGTGGTCATGGATTGTGCCAACAAGCCTCTAAGAGTGGAATAGTGATCGGAACAGGGCCCCGACCTTAGGGGTGTGCAAATTAATGGTTAAACTAATAACCCGAACTGATAATTAAGTTATTGGATTAATGATCTGGGTTATTGATTTAACAGTTTGATTATTAGTTTACTATCCCAAGTTATTGGGTTATTGGTTCGGTAATTGGTTTGACCACTTTTTTAACGGGTTAACCGATAACCTGATAATAATATATTAAAGTATAATTTTAGCCTTCAATATATGAAGTATCCAAATAAGAAGATGAAATGGGTTTCAATGAAAAGTGAAGTGAATGGTGTTTTAATTTAAATTAAAGTTAATTGTTTTAGTTGAGCTAGTTCTATATGCTTTTTCTCTTTTCACCCATTTTTTTTAACTAAACATACTTATGACTTATGAGGTTTTTCATGTGAGATCTTACCGGTTAACCTGATAATCGAACCAATAACGATCAATAACCGATTAACTAATAAATGATTAACCAAAATTTTAATGGTTCTTTAACTGTTTAGCATGTCTACAAATTGATAATCGATAAGTAAAACAGATAACTTTTAAAAGAGTGAACCTTTGTAACTGTCAACTCTGGAAAAAGGAGCTAACTGATCTGCTAACCCTGGTTGACTGCTAAGGAAGTCCTGAAACACGTTTGTACGCACCTGCAGGCAAGTATGCAGCATCCTATAGGTGGGCGTCAATACAATATATATCGAATATGTAAGACAATAATAATAATAACTGAATAGAACTGATAACAGAACTGAAAGTAATCAATAAGAAGGATAAGAGTTATAACCTAAATAGCCTCACAACCTAAAGTTTATAGATAACAAATAAGTATACAAACAAAAACCCCACCTGGCTCCCATAAGACTGGAAGATACAATCAGCACGGAATAACCTACTAGGGCCCCCATAAGCCTGGAAAGTACAGTTCAATCTATATATCCTTAACCTGGTCAATATGATGTGATAGGTAACTATAGCCAACCTACCTAGCCTCTGGGTCTGCAATTGATCCTGATGGACTCCTGTAGTTGTGTCTAAGCCCTCTGGGCTCCTGTGACTACACCTTGGGCTCACAAGGCTCGACGGAGGGTTAGTAATGTCGTCATGGAATAAAAGACGTTCATTCGTGGATGGACTGTAATACGGCCTTATAGGTCTGAATATAATCCTTTCAGGCAACATATAGCTCCTCTAAGAGATCTATAGCCCCATAGACGATGACACAGCTAGCAACCCAAAGGTTGGTCGACGGAAGGCTATATTAGGTGGGTCAATCCCCACCGAAGTACTACATTTTAGTCTAAAATCTATCTATAGAAGCTAATTACAATATACATACTCGCAACTTACTTACAAAGGCATATATCATATCACTATACGACGGGAATAGCTTGCTGAAGAGGTTAGCCTTAATATACCTCAAATGTCAATTTCTATTCACCCAAACAGTTCCAACCTAAAGCCGGTAATTTCACCAAATTGCGGCCCTTACGCTAAGAGAATAAGGCTATTTTCCATAATAGGAAAGGGCTAATAATAATATCTTTCAAAGACATTAGCTACAAATCGAACCTCGTCCAATTCGGCAAAAAGCTTACGAATTTCTGAGAGGTTAGAAGGTAGAAACACTTACTTATCACTTATAGCCGCTTAGAACTCAATTAGAAGGGATTTCTACAACTTTTACTCAGTGGGACTCCGACACTCCAAGTGAGATTTCAGAAAATAACTCCGAGGGACGTTCCTCGTATGCCCAGAACTTATTATCCAAGACAAATTTGTGTTTGAACGGAGTTTAGCGACGTAATTTGATGAAAATTGGATGAAAAGTTGAAGAAAAGTTACGTGCTTGCCAAGGGTCTATTTTAGGAAATGTTTCAAACGGGTTAAGCTTGAACATAAAATATATATAGGCTGAGGCGGTAGCAGGGAGGGGCGCGGTGCGCCGTCCATAGCGCCAGGCTACAGGCGCGACGCGTCGGCCATGGCGCTGAGCAGGCAGCGCGATGCGACGCCCAGTGCGCCCAGCCTCCGGCCTCGACCTTCTGCTCGCTCGACAACTCATTTGTTAACTCCCCGAGTCCTTCCTCACATGCATCGTACTCTAGAACTCCCAATATACGTAGTCACACGTCGGTTAAATAGTAAAAACTTATGGGGTATAACATCTATATACATTGGTCGTATGTTTTCTTCCTTTGCTAACTGTTTACACAATTTTATGAAAAAAGAAAGAATACGAATACAGTGATTGTCTAATAAGATACTATGCAGAATAATATCACCAGGTAAATCTCGCACTATCTTCATAAGTGAATCCTCATGATATCTTTGACTGGTCTTTCACAGTAGTGTATATGTTCAAGTAATATCAAATTCCACTGGCTGGTGAATCCTCAGGATCTTTTTGAAATAATTTGTAGTTTACAGTAAGAGATAACATAGTTTGCTTGATATGAAATTATGGTGTTAACATCTTTGTTGACAGTATCTCAATGAAAATGTCTGATAAATGAATAACTTTCAAAAATAATAATTATAGTTTGCTTATTTATGGTCTGTTGGATAAATTTCCAGGAACCTTATATTTTTATGAACATTTATGGTATTTCATCCTTGCAACTCTTTTATTTTCTGTCTTGGTGACATGTGTTTATGCAACTGACTTCCACCTTCTTTTCTATCAAATAACTAAATATTATCTAGTAATATTTTAACTTTCAGTGCTTCAATTATTTTATTTGTTTACTCTATATATAGATATTATCTTTAATATCTCCACTTTGTTTTCCCTCTCTTTTTTCAAATATGACCAACAATCTTTTAATTTGTCTGACATGACAATCAATGGCCAGAAATTCCATTATTCTTTTCTACCGATTGTTGTTCTTCTTTATATTATAATTTTTTTTAATTTTTATTTATTCATTCACATAGTTCCTTATTGAATAGTGCAAATTCATAACCTATAGTAGGTAATACGATTATGATTGTACTCTGAAACTAACTGATTTTCATTCACTTTCCTTCTTTCAAATCAAACTTTTCCAATGTAAAAGTTATTAGACAATTGTAAATTTTTTAAATCCTGAGCTGGTTCATACGCACTATTACAGGAACTATTATTTCTAATTTGATGAGTTCTTGAAACAAAATGTTGGCAATCATTTGTACATTATGACTTGTGCCCTATCTCACTCTTATTGTTAGTTGCTGCATCAACTAAAACTATGAGTGGAAGTTCTCTTCTATTTTTTATTCTGACAATAGTTACGCCAATTTATTAAATAAAAAAAAAAGGCATTCTCTCAAATCTAATCCTTTTTAATTATTGGCACTACCTAATATGTTAGATCCATTTAGTAGAAATAATATAGTTGCACCACTTTGAATGCAGGCGCAGATTTTTGAAGTCAAAAGTGGAAAGGATACAGTGCATATGAATATAAATGGATAATCTTTTTCCTGATCCAAAAGCTTAAATGAGGTTTCAATTTCTCTCAATCTCGATATAAGCTTATTGTTCCCTTGATAATTTTCTAATGGCTTAATTTGTACAGAAAAACGAATTCAATCTTGTCTGGTCAAACAAATTCAAACCTGCTAAGAACATTCTTTGTGCCTTTTTGCTACATCTTATGTTGTTGTATTAAAGCCATTTTTAACAGTAAAGCAGCAAAGGATTCTATGTTATCATTTAGAACTCTTAACTTTGAACAATATATTATTCTCCGCCTCTTATGTCAATTTAGTCCCCTTGGGCCTAATCTGCTGAAATAGCCATAAAGGCAACTATAAATCTGATCCTTTCATTTATAGTCCTAAATCATATTTGCAAATGTAGCCAAAATATGACTTTTCGCAATATAGCTGTTTTATCGCTTTAGCTAGATGCAAATCTGATCCAGAAATGGTCAGTAATTGCAAAACGTCTTTCAAGCGCAAATGACCAGTTCAATATGCATTTTGGGGAGATTTTTATAAAAATATATAATTCAATATAAATATTGCATTCACATAATTTTATTTTTATATTTTTCCGTCTAATCCTTTGTTGCAATAATGCTT
>JACEIK010000431.1:51613-67079 GCA_018107945.1 Datura stramonium | reverse complement strand
ATATAAATACTACATAATACATATCTATCAAAATCTGCACATATTCTTAAAAGGAATCAGATATACATAATATCTACATATCTGAAAAAGAGAGGAGGAGGAAGCAACAACAGGTGAAGAGGGCAAGGGGAAAAAAAACAAGAAAGAAGAAACAGCACTAGTGATGGCTCTTAGAGAAATAAGAGGGCAACAATAATTGCTAAAAAGAAACTAGCTAAATAATAATAATAATAATAATAATAATGGGTAAAGAAATAATAAACTAAAATATGAATTAAAAATAAATAATTGTTTTATCTTAATTATCACATTGAAAACTAGCTAAAGAGAAAAGATAATTATTTTTATGTTGTAATTTATTTATTTTTACAGCCAGAGTATGACAGTAAACTTTAAACTACTATATTGCAGTTGAAGGATGAATATACATATAACATTTATTTAGCAAAAAGGAATTAAGTATAAACAATGAAATATTTTGTGGAATGCTTGATCTCATATTTGCAAAACCTTAAAAAAACAGTGAAGAAATTGGAAGGCTTTTTCTTATCAAATTAGTGGAAATGCTTTTCATCTATCTATACAGTGAAGTGAAGACACATGACTTTTTGGTTCAGAAACTTGACCTCAAGTCAACTATATTCATAAGTCAATAAATCAAAAGACTAAAAACAGTAAAAACGTTATCAAACTAAATAATTACCGATGCTCCTTCTTCTAGAAATAAATTCCTATTGTTCTTATCTTTTATTTTTATTACGTAGAATAATTTTTTTATTTTAAGAAGCCGTTTGGTAGGGTAGACTAATTAAAATAGTTTTTGGTTAAAATTTACCCAGTCAATACATTATTTGGTTACTCAATTCAACATAATACATTGATTATTTATACATCATAGGATATATTATTTTATATCAAGGAAACAAATCGATAACTAATTCCTGAATAAATCCTCTAAATGACTAGACTACCTCTCCATCCCTTTTTCAAAATTTCTTTATACAAAAAATTCAAGGGTATAATTATAAAGAAGATTTTTATAGAGTTTTAAGCCAAACACAATACATGGTGTATCTAGTTTTTAACATAATTAACCAAACACTTGATGAAAAAAATAATCTCAACATTACAATCCTTGTATTATTTATCTTCGTACCAAGCAACTCCTAAATGTGTTATATATCATGTTCATGACAACTCCTTGTATGCCTCAATGCAATACTATAAATAGTGACATTGGCTATCATATTGTATAAACTCGAAGATATTTAAAAGAATAAAAAAAAAACTATCCAAATATCTTGTTATTCTTTAAGCTTGATTTTAGAACATATTATCAGAACATAAGATATTTAAAAGGCATTGGGCACACGGTAATCGTGCGACCTAATTTGATAAGTTTTATAAATCCTCCATCAATATAAAGGAATATAAAAGTGGTGGTACACTTTGACATTTCAAAGTGATGTTAAAGTGTGTCATATAAATTTCAAGACATGACAATAAGCCTATAATAAAATTTTATGAAGCATGTACAAATATTTATATCCATGACTTGTGTTAAGTATCGTGAATGATCACCCGTTTTTGAAAGTAAATGTGTCAGATGTGATAAAAATTATGGATAAGGACATGCACATGTATGATTGAATAAATGTCACAACTCACCTCTACGAGATATTTAAGAGAAATTTTAAAAAAAAAAAAAGTTTGACGCAAAGGCCATTGGTCATGTATATTTAGTACATTACAAATATTGTAGCATGTCTTATCATGAACTACTTAAGGGTAAAAGCAAGAAATAATTCTTATCTGATTTTGACCATGATCAAAATGAATATTATTATGTGGTCGTATGAATTTATCATTGGTTGCATAGCATACATATGGTATGCCAAAAAAAAGATTTTTTCAGACCTTATAAAATAAATTATTGAAGGCAAAAGTAAAGCAAGAAATGAGTCTTGTCTATAATGATTTTGACCATAACAATAATAATATGATTTTCTCTCAAAAAGGAGATGTTCACCATACATATAGTGTTATGAAATATGTGGTAGTACATAATTATTTGAGACCTTCGAAAAATTTATGTGTTACTACCCAGAGAAGTAAAATTATTTATAATATTGGTACTGTAGTAAGTCTCAAAAGAAATTTATTAAGTTTAAAAGGCATTGGTCACAAAAAATATAAATTATATTGAGAATATAGATTACGAAAAGATATAATATCTTCATATTACTATAATTCAGTGGGTTATAATATTTATGTGAAAGGTTACCTGTCTTTTTCTCCTGTTTGTAATATATAAATATGAGCATGATGATGGAATAACATAAGATAGTAAACTAACAATTGATAGAAAATATGTCTGTTGGCTTGACCAGTTGGTCATCCTACTTCAAATATGAATGTCCACTACTCTATAAATAAATTTTCACTACTCTCACCTCTTATCTACATTATGTAAAATAACTCCCCCACCGTATCCATGATCTCAAATGAATTAAATGTCATGTTCATAACAACCTCATACATCTCTTAATATAATCATATTAGCTAACACATTAATACACTTGAAGATATTTGAATAGAATTTTAAAAAGAAAACTTCTTTTTTATATCTCTTTATTATTCTTGTTCTCTACCTCTTTTTGTTTATAATATATTTTAATATTATTATTCTTTCAGCTTGATTTTTTAGTCATTCGATGGTTAACAGAAAGTTGACCTCAAGTCAACTACTTAATAAGTAATAAAGACTAAAAACAGTAAAAGCACCACGTAAATTTCCACGAAATCGCAAGTTAAAGTAGACAATAACAAAAATGATCCCTTATTTTTTTATAGTAGGTTCAAAATATTCTCAGATTTATCAACTGAACAACTTTGGTCCTTTAACTTAACTAAAGTAAGCATTTATAATTTTCATCAATTATTTATTGGACTCTGATTGTTAAATTAATTAAAGTGAGTTATTTTTTATTTCCGTCAATTATTTATCAGATTTTAATTGTTAAATTTAATTGAAATTGAGAAACATAAGAAATTTCTGTTAAAATTTCAAATACCGTAATATAAAAAAGTACACCAAAAACAAAAAATAGATTAAAAATTTAACATAATTGCACATCAAAAAGTTGCACTAAGCTCTTGAATAAGTTAGAAAATCTGAACCTCCAAATTTAAGTTCCCGTTAAATATTTTCTATTTTACAATTTTAATAAAATTTAACAATCAAAATATGATAAATATGTGACAAAAAGGTAAAAATTACTCACTTTTTTTTTTTTTTTTTTTGACAAACATAAGGGACCGCTATTGTCATTTTCTCAGACCGACGCCACCTATAAATAACATGGAAGCAACTCAACTTTGATATACCCAATCCAATTATTTGGAGCGTTAGCACAAAAATAAAGAAGACATTTAAAGTTATGGGTGTCAAATGTAGTTTAGTTTTCTCAGCATTAATGCTACTTCTTCTAGCACTAAAACTAGAAGCAGGGGAGATTGCAATTTATTGGGGCCAAAATGGGAATGAAGGTACCTTGGCTAGTACTTGTGCATCAAATAACTATGCCATTGTGAACATTGCCTTCCTTGTAGTTTTTGGGAATGGGCAGAAACCAGTGTTGAACTTGGCTGGTCACTGTGATCCAAGTTCTGCTGGTGCATGCACTAGGTTGAGCAATGACATTAAAGCATGTCAAAGCAGAGGCATCAAAGTTATGCTCTCACTTGGTGGTGGTGTTGGAAGCTATTTCCTTTCTTCTCCTGATGATGCCAGGCAAGCTTTACATTGAATTTGTTCATTCTCACCGGCTGGAATACTAAATGAATTGATACACTAAGGAAAACTGTCTCAATATAGTACTCCATTTGTTACATTTTGTATATGACATCCTTTCTTTTTAAATATAATACTAAAAGAGTGATTTATTTATTTGGAAACTAAGAATCCCTCTTTTTTTCCGATCCAGTTCCTCTACTATCAACGCAAACCTTAATTAGATTCAGACATGCTACATTTTTTAGTTATGGGAGGAACCTAAATTTTTCAAATGAACAATTTGAAGACCTAATGATTCTAATAACCGATTGCAGAGTTGATCATTTCGACCCTCAATTGAAATATGAAAACATGACTAAATTGGTCCAAGGTGAGAAACAAAAACATTCTGATAAAGATGTATTCATTAATACCACCACCGATCATGACATGATCTTGAAGTCTTTGTACAGTAGCAATATCAAACCAAATACGACAAGTAGATCTCTAACTTTAGGCTTCTCATTTTACTCTTAATGAAATGCCTTTATAGCCTTGGAAATGTTATTCAAAACTACAAGTTCTAAGTGTACTTTTAGTGTGTATCAAAAGTTTTTACGTTTTTTCTTGAAACTCGCTGTCATGACCAATTTGAAGCTAATTTTTTTCAAATATTCCTGCAGGAATGTAGCAAATTATTTATGGAACAATTATCTTGGAGGTCAATCAGATTCACGTCCATTAGGGGAAGCAGTTCTAGATGGAATCGATTTCGATATAGAAAGAGGGACAACACAACACTGGGATGAACTAGCAAGAGCCCTCTCAGGATTTAGCCAACAGAGGAAAGTTTACTTAACTGCAGCGCCACAGTGTCCATTCCCAGATGAATGGTTAAATGGAGCACTCTCCACAGGCCTATTCGACTATGTTTGGGTTCAATTCTACAACAACCCCTCGTGTCAATACTCTGGTGGGAGCGCGGAAAATCTCAAAAATTACTGGAATAAATGGACCGCGATTCAAGCTGGGAAAATTTTTCTAGGATTGCCTGCTGCTCCAGGAGCTGCTGGAAGTGGATTTATACCATCTGGTGTGCTTGTTTCTCAGGTTCTACCAGCTATTAGTGGTTCACCAAAGTATGGGGGTGTTATGCTTTGGTCGAAATTTTATGATAATGGTTACAGCTCTGCTATAAAGCCCAAAGTCTGACACACACACACACACACACATATATATATAGTTGGTTATGTTGAATTAATACGTGATGAATAATGTTATGACATTACTCATAAAGTATATTGAGTAATGAGGCTTTCAAAGTTGTTGTAATTTGTGTGTTCAATTACAAGATTATGTTATTACTTACTTGTCTATGTGTATATCTGTTTCAATATCTCCTTTTAGCAACAAGGATAATTTTACCCTTATTCTTTTAATTCACGTTTGCTAGGGGACGCTAGTCATATAGGTAAAAGTTAGTTAGGGATTGTTAAGCAGCTGGAATTAGGATTATCTTTCATTGCACAATAATCTTTCCAATTTCAGTTCCTTAGGTAATAGCCAGTCCATTTTGCTTTTGATCTTTGAAAGCAGTTGAAGAAATTTCAGTTTGGACCTTATTACTACTAGGGGTCGGTTTGATAAAATGGAGGATTATTTTATTTTGCATTTAGTTAGTTCCAAAATTATTTATCCCACAATATATATTAGAATGATGGAACAATTTATTCTATATATGTGATGGATAATTAATTTTGTGAGTTATCACAATCAATAAATAATTTTATCTATCTCATTCCATAACTAATGATTCCTTACTATCTTAAATAGAAATATGACTATTCTGCAGGTAACTTTCCCTTTAAAATTAATAGCTTCGACTTTGATACTCTTATAACTCAAAGTATTAAGAAAACTATTTAATTGTTTCGTCGATTTTCACACTATATCTACTTTTAATTATAAAGGAAAAATATCAATCATCATGTATAGCAAATTGTCACTTTTTTTTCAAAAAAAATAAAAATTATTTGCACCTTGATTAAACAACCTTTCTACCTCTAAAGTGGAGATACGGTCTGCATGCACTCTACCCTCTTTCAGGCTCCACTATGTGAGATTATACTGAGTATATTATTGTTGTTGAATTAGACAATTAGTCGTCCTACACCTTAGATAATTTGGTTAAAGTTACATAACACGTGTAATTCATGTGTTATGTAATTCTATTTTACTTTTTTTAAAAACTCGGATAACGAATTTTAATGAGGGACGTTAACTCGTTTTTATATAAAGCATTATATTAATGTACTATAGGTAGTTTGGTTACAAATATTGCTTTTGGACCTTACTTCGATTTATTTGGATTTTTTTCCGTCATTTAGGTTCCGAACTCTCATTTGTGCATATAAACATGAAAGGCACATCTTTTTTTTCGTGTTTTCCAGAACTAAGTACATTTTCTTTTCTTTTTTTTTGTCATTTTTCAAAATAAAAGATACATCACATCAATACAGTAGATTCGGATACAAAGATCTGACATGCAAATTCCGTATAACATTGACAACTCGATTTATTCACCTTCGCGGCTCCTCCAATTATTATAGCAGCTCTTATGGCTATGAAAACAAACTACTTTGGCAGCATGCCAAAGACACCCGATTACAAGTTTACTACAAAACAAACCCCATTTCTGATACAACAAAGAAAGTTTAATACACAACAAAAGCTTACAAAAAGGGCAGGTCGAAACAGACTATTATAAGTCTCTCGTGCATACAAGATTACCACCTGTGAAATGATCAACTTCACCTGTAGCTTCGGTAATTAGGAGTATACATGCAACTTTCAGCGTACTTCACCAAATCTGCAGGTCGAGGGAGACGTGTTGCCACACCTGGGGTACAATTGACCATATTGTTTAATGTTTAAGTTAAACAAGACAAGAAAAAAGGTGAAAAGAAGACACCAAAATAAAAAAGGAAAGGAAATGCACTCACCAAGTTCATATGCTTTGGCTGCAACACTGGCAGCTATGTGAGCTGAGATCTTTCTGATATCAGCAAAAGGAGGGTATATCATTCCCTTGGCATAATGTTCCTCAGTTACTTGAGAAGCCAAAGCTTCCGCTGTTTCATAGAAATAAAAAAAATTTAGAAAGGGTTTTTTTTTTAAAACTTTTTGGCCTGTCAGCCGAAATAAATTACAGGCGCTAGCCGAAACATACAAAACATCTTACACTGCTTATGTATATTTATACTTCATATACAAAACATATACATTTATCAACTATTATTTTTATGGTGGCCAAGAAAGTTAATTATCCCTTTTAGGTTAGAAATGATGTTTGCCTCATAGTAGTTGCTGAAAACTTATCGCATCTAATTGAGAAGATATGAAGACTTAAGATAAAGAACCCCAACACAAATTCATCACTCTGTTATACTTACAAGCTGCTAAAAGCATGTCATCGTGCACACGGATTGTACCAGACATGACCAAGCCAAAACCAAATCCAGGGAATATGTAACAGTTATTTGCCTGTATATTGCAAGGAGAGAACAAAATCAGGAATCATTCCATTCTGAACTGAGTATAACACAGAAAGCATATGCATTTACAACACCTGGCCAGGAATGTAGAGTTTTTCATTGTACTCAAAAGAAGGGAATGGACTTCCACTGGCAAAAACAGCGCGACCCTTTCAAAAATTAAAAAAAAAAAAGCAATTGGCAAGCCGATCAGCGTCATGAATGTAAGCTAAAATGACCGCAAATATAACTGGAATTGTTCTTCATCATACCTCACTCCAAGTATAAGCCTCTTCAGCAGTACATTCAGCTTGTGAGGTTGGGTTTGAGAGAGCCATAATAAGAGGTCTCTGCAAAATTGTTTATTGGTCTGTTAGCTCAAGAAATAAAAAGTTTCTCCATAAAAAAATGAAGCAGGAAATGGATCACCTCATTCATGGAGGCCATGGCCTCAACTACTTCCTTCGTAAATGTTCTTCCAACTCCAGATGTCCCAATTAAGACGGTTGGCTTAACGGCCTAAATTAAAGTTTGAAGCAAAGGAGAGTTCAAAAATCATAGAAACAGAGTTTTTAAGATGGAAATCCACAGTGGTGATCTCATCGCACCTTAACAGCATCGAGGAGATTGTTGACAGGTTCATGTTCATGAGCCCAAGGCTTCTTGAAGGATTGAAGTGTTTCCTTGCGACCACTAACAATAAGACCCTGTAAATGATCACTCATTTAGATGGGATTATGTACATCCAATAACCAAGTACCCACATCTATGACTGTGGCAAATCCTATATAAGATGAAAACTGAAGAGAGACTAGCTTTTCTGAGAGAGATCGTAGATTGTTTATTTTTTCTACCTTTGAGTCCACAAGCCAGATCCTTTTTCGTGTCTCCTCCACGGGAGCGTTTGTCTGCAAGCAACAATATAGAAATTTATTTACGTGCAATTAATTGGTGGTATTAGAACAAATCTTTGTGCTACAGTTTGTACGAATAAACCAATCTGGTACCTTTTTTGAAATTTCAAGTGCTATGAGTTCTGCAATACCAGTCCCAGCCTGCAATCATAAGGCGATTAGAATGAGTCATTTGGCTTTGAGATCCTTTTTAATAGATCATGATGTATGCATTGCAAGTTTGAAAGTTAAACTAGCAAAAAAAGAAACCAATTATGATTCCACATGCGACTTTTAATTTCCTATGGGCAAAGCTGATAAGATGAGAAGGAGTTGAAAGAGATTTGAAGATTCTCATGTAAAACATAACCAACATTAGTCTATAAGAAGTCTGAAGCACTGAAAAAGAGGGTGCTGCTGAAAGTTGAGGTTTTCCTTTTAAGTCATTATTACGGAACCTGTTACCAGTTAACATCTTCTAACACCATTTAATTTGTAAAATCTTGTGCACTGAAAACAACCCAAGCTGAAGTGGGAAATTTATCAAAAAGATAGAAACTAACCTCTCCAGCACCGAGGAACAAGAATGTATGATCACATAATGCACCTCCAAGTAGCTTAAGGGATGCAATAAGCCCTGCAAGCACCACAGAAGCTGTCCCCTGCAATAGCAGAATCAACGGTCAGAAATGGACATATCAATCTCATGAGAACAGCCTGAGCGACTTATACCATACCTGTATATCATCGTTGAAGACCAAATGTGTGGTACGATATTTAGCCAACAGCTCAAAAGCATTGTGGTTTGCAAAATCTTCAAACTGAGAATGAAGTTACAAACTTCAGGTTCAAGCGTCACATGGAAAAAGGTGATGAACCATTCATGATGTAATATTGGATAAATTTCAAATTATTGACCTGTACAAGAATTTTTTCTCCATAATTTTGCTTCACAGCTGTCATGAATTCATGAAGGAGGTCATAATATTCCTGAAAGAAGGGAAAAAATGTAGCACAAGCAGATTCAGTAAGAATTCAGACTTCTACGTGGTAATCTACAAAGGCTAACAGGTGATAATCTGGAATGGTGCTAAAGTTCACCTGTCCAGTTGCTCTCTTTTGTCTGAGACCAATGTAAAACTCGTCGTTCAGTAACTTCTCATTGTTTGTCCCTACGTCAATGGTTATAGGCAAGCACTGCATATGCAAGCAAATTGATGATTGGATAGATACGAATATGGCGCAGAATCAAGGATATGATCATTCAGAAATAATGGTACCGCTGAAGGTCTGACTCCTCCAAGTGCAGTATACAGAGCCAATTTCCCCACAGGTATCCCCATTCCCTGTGACGTTAAAACGAATGCCATATGAGTAATACATAGTGGGAAGGAGGAAAGGGACTTATATCAATTGAGGGCATCATCACCTGGCAGCCAAGGTCTCCAAGTCCCAAAATTCTTTCTCCATCAGTCACGACGATGACCTGGATTGATCTTTCAGGCCAGTTCTTCAATACCTCAAGGATCCTTCCCCTGAAAATAAATTATTCATACTTTAGTTGAATGTACTTTCACGTGAAAGAAGTAAAAACACCTTTAATCTGCAACTTTCATACTTTTCTTTCAAACTGATGTATAAACCCTGCGGACGCTTAAAGATGCTTCCATATTTTTGACACGCCTCACCAACAGTTGGAGTGTAGACAATTGGAAGTAACTCTTCCACATTATCAATAAGAAGCTTGTAGAACAACCTTTCATTTCGTTCCTGCAAATTATGACCGCACCATTAGAGGGAAAAGTAAGCGAGAAGGGCATGGAAACAAAGTAAGAATGCACCCCAGCTAACAGTGATAAAGTCAGTATCAAGGTATTGGATTCAACTTTCAAATGAAAAATCAGAACCAACACATGTTTCCAAGGATACCTCTAATTCCATCATGGCGACATATTTGTGCAGAGGGACGTCATATTGGCGAATAGACTGCATAAGTTTTTTCTCCTGTTTGACATAAACAAAATTAATAAAGTTCTTATAAAGATCACACAAATAAGCTTGAATTAGTAACTAATCTTACCTGCAGTTCCTGTGTGGAAATCACCGGAGGCAAAAGGCCTCGCAAGTAATGAGCATCTCTTTCTCTCTCAGTGAAGGCGAGACCTTTGTTGTAACGTGGATCCCTCAACAAGTTGTAGCCACTGTTATTACAAGTCAAACAGTTAAACATACATTCAGTTTACAGCAGCACTTTAATGATCAATAACCTACCTGAATATTGCAAGTCGCTCTAATTCATGAACATCTCATTATCACCACTTAATCAGGAGTAAATCCTAGTTCATCCAACTATAAATGGTATCAAAATTGTGGAAAAACTTATGGACATTAGGAGCTAAAGTACAGAGTTATTTCCTCGCAAATCTTCATAAAATGCAGATCCATCAAAAAGATACTTTGCTTGACAGCATAATATCTATCTACATATTCAAGAAAACCTCTAAGCACAAGCAATATAACTTAACCTCAGCAAATTTCCCAGTAAAATATAGTGACTCTAACATTAGACTCATGGGCGGATCCAGAGTGTCCTGTGCAGGTTCACACACACCCAGTAACTTTTGCTTAAACCTTATATATATTATACATATCAAAAAATATTCGAATCACGTGAACACAATAATTATGGTATATTAACTTTGAACTTATTAATGGTGAATCCACCTCTAACTAAACTAACATTAGAATCAAACATATAAAGTATGACAAGTTGCAATCCAGCGCAATGATCAACAGTGGACAAACTTGCATCAAAATCGAAGATCAATAGCATCTGAAAAACTGAAGTATAAAATATGAGTAGTAAATTAATAATCAAATTAAGTCGGTGGCCGAACAATCCGGAGTTATTTCAAACGAAATGAAGCTGAAATTTGAACAGAAAAGTATTACACAATAACCGTGGGATGTGATGGGCGGAAATTGAGTCTGTGCAGAAACCAAAATATTTGTAAACGCAGTTACTGTTACAGTATTAACTCGTAGAGGATCTGCTTCGGAAAAGTTAAGAGTTCAAAAAAAAAAAAGTGAGTGAGTAGGTACCTAGAAACGGCGATAGTCCAGGGTGTGATGCACTGGTCCTCGGTGGCGCAATCCTCACCGTAGACGTCCTCGACGCCACCCACCGGTGTTGACAGGTCCACCACAGATTCACCGTCTCTCTGCTCCTTCAATGCGCTCTCCATTTTTTCTCCTTTTAATTTCTTCTTTAATTCACAAACAAACTTCTGTTGTACGTCTCCAAGTCTAAATCACCCTATATATATATACGCACACAACTAAATTACTGCTGTGGGAAAGGAAATAGTTGACGGAGTTGTTTCTTCCCGACACAACTTTTAGCAATAGTTGAATTGAATTTTCCTTCCTCAACGACTCCAGCCTTCTATTATATTTATACAAGTCTAATACATGATCGAAGAGGCTATTTGGATCGTNAAAGCTAAAATGAGAAAAAGGATCAATAATAACTCTATTGGGTGATATTTTAAAGATATTTTGTGATTTGAAGCAATATAATTGATCTTTGGCATATTTTACATGCCCGAGTGCTATTTTATAACTTAGTTTAGTCATGTTTATTAATTTGTTTAATTACTTTCTCATGTAAATTTATACATGTGTATGCATGAACTAACTAGTGATTAGCCCATGTTTTGTAGGTGTAGTATGCTAAGGAGGGGCTAAAAATGATGTTCAAGGCACAAGAGGGAAGCATGGAGGTGAGTACACAAGAAGGCAACTTGATGTGCCAAAGAAGAGGCTGGCCACGCCAGGCGCCGTACACGCTATGCTTGTGCCACACCTAGTGTCGGAGCTACAAGAAGTAGGCCTGGGCATTAGCTCCGTGCCACGCTACGCCTGCTCCACGATTCCCTCTATGCCACGCCGACAGATATGTGCTACGTGAGCCAATGTCAAGGCAGGCGACAAGGCCGGCACTGCTGCGCGACAAGGCTGTGCCACACCAAGCGCATGGCGTGATAAGCATCGTGTCACGCCCGACTGGCCTTGCCTTTGCCAATGTTAAGGCTGAATTCCAGTGAAGCAGTGCGACATCTCCGTGTCATGCCACAACCTTGATGGGCAGTGTGGCACGGAGAAAGTTCACCAACGGCCAATTTTTGCAAAATTTCATCAAGTATACATTAAACCCTTAGCTTCTTATTTCATTTATCACGTAAATATTTTGAGAAAGTTGAGAGGAGCAAAGGGAGAAGCGAGGAACTTCACCTAGGTTTCAAGGCTTTTCATTCTCTTTTATCCATTTTGTAAATACTTTAATTCAATGATATTTTTGAATAATTGTATCAAAACGAGTGGTTAAAACCCTTCTTCTAGGGTTGAGGCCACATATGTGAATGTAATTGCATGAATTCATCTTTTATTTAAGTTTTTGTTGTTATTTTGTCTTGCATTCTTGTTAATTACCATTTTGATTCTTGATCACCATTAGAATGAACTTGTTAAGCTTAGGCAAAAGCTTGAAAGAGTAACCCTTAGTTAGAACAAAAGAATGCAGGGAACAAGTTCTTGTCTTCAATATAGGATTCGCGGTTAGGATTGTCTTCAATATACCTAATTCGCCTTGCTTGGTTAATAAAACGGGAAGATAGCTAGCCACCGACTTAGAATTATCACATCACCACTCGTAGAAGTACTTGTGAAACTAAGTTAGGTTAAATAATTAGAGGTACGAAAATCCATAATCAAGGGCACAAACCTCGTAAACCACATCCAAAGTGTTAAACTGCTCACGAATTAGGATGTCATATCCCCGCTCAACGATGTAGGTGTGAGACTAGTTCGTTGTGTTTAAAGGCTCAAAAGACCATGAACACTTCATATTAACTCTGTAAGATAATATTGAATTTCATATACTTGAACCATTGTGAATTGTAGCATTGCATGATTATCAGGCCTTAACTCTAGATGCTTCTTATTATTGTTTTTGATTATTTTGTGATCATCACTTAGATTTAGTTAAAACAACCAAAATCTCTACAACCAGCACTTGTGAAATTTGAATATAGCACTTGAACTTGAATATTCATTGAAATAGTCCAGTCCCTGTGAGTTCAACATTCGGCTCTTTAAGAGTCGTCATATTACTTGTACGACTGCGTACGCTTGTGTGTACACTGAGGGGCAACAAGCTTTTGGCGTTGTTACCGGGGATTGGCAGCGCTTATTGAATCTTTAGTTTTTGTGTGATTTTTATTTTCTTAAGTGTTGAAAAACTTGATCTTAGTCTACTCTATTGCAGGTAGCAGATTGTCCTCGCAGAACTGGCAAGGAATAGAGAGCTGGTGGAACCTTTGTTAGAGCCTAAAAGACGATTGCATTTGCTCCATAGAGAAGCTCTTGAGCGGAAGTTGCAGCAGTTACAGGAGCATATACAACAGAATCCACTAGTTGGGCAAGAAGAGTTGTTGCCAGAGCCAATGGCAACCCGACCAGTTTGCGAAGTGGCAATCCCACTTGCGACAAATGTTACCTCCAGCATTCTTAAACCGAAGCCCGGAGGAAACTTTGAACTTAAACAGAATATGATGTAGGTTTTACATTCTAGTGGTCAATTCACTGGAATGACACATAAGGACCCACAACAACACTTACAGAACTTCTTGGAGATCAGTGACACTTTCGTCCCCACCAGAGTGTCAACTGACTATGTCATACTCATCCTCTTCCCATTTTCACTGTTGGGAGAGGCAAAGAGGTGGCTGACACCAAATTCCATTACATCTTGGGACAACCTAGCAAGGAAGTTTCACATCAGATTCTTCCCTTCAGGCAAGACTGCTAAGCTTAGAAGCGAGATTTTAAGTTTCAAGCAGCAACCTGAGGAGAACTTATACTTGGCCTAGGAGAGGTTCAAGTCATTGCTGAGAGACTGTCACCATCATCAGCAGTCGAATGAGGTGTTAACTCACACCTTTGTGGAAAGCATAGACCCATATATAAAAATTTTGCTAGACTCCGCACCGGGTGGACAAGCACTTGAGTAGACATACGATGAGTTGAACACTTTACTGAACAGAATTGCTCATGGCAATCCAGAGTGGCACAGTGAATCATCAAGAGGGGCAGGAAAAAGAGCAGTAGGGCTAATTGAGGTAGATAGTGTCAATGTCTTGGCAACACAATTATCGTCACTGCAGCACCAGATGATGACTCAATTCGGTAAACTGAGTATGAACCAGCCATAGGGACAGGTAAATGCAATTCAACTAGCTCCTAGCTAGTGTGAGATTTGTGGAAACAATGGGCACAGTGCAGAATCTTGCGCAGCCAATCCAGAATCGATAAACATTGTAGGAAATGTTCAGAGAGGAAGTCAGAATTATGGGAACACCTATAAAAAAAATTGGCAGAGTCACCAAAATTTCTCTTGGAATGGAAATCAGAGTCAAAGCTACCAGCAGCCTCAGCAGCAAAATAGGTAGAGCAGTGGCCAATCCACAGGGACTGGACTATTTCAACGAATATTAAAATTCAAGTGCTATATTCAAATTTCGTAAGTGCTGATTGTAGAGATTTTGGTTGTTTTAACTAAATCTAAGTGATGATCACAAAATAATCGAGAAACAATAATAAGAAGCATCTAGAGTTAATGCCTGACAAGCATATAATCCTCAATGTTGAAACATAGGCAGAACAGTGCCTGAAAAATAATTCATTGTTGAAATAGACATTCATCAAATCTAAGTAAAATACAATAAAAATTATATAGTTGAAGCTTCATTATTCTGCTAAAATTTTTTATTTCACTAAATATAAAGGATCTCTAATCGAGCTTTTTTCTTGTTATTTAGCCCGAAAGAAATAAATAGTTATTGCATCTTAATAAAAAATAAAAAAATTACACAATAACAACTCCATTATTCAAGTTAAATTATTTTTACGTGAATAATAATGACGGGACTCAAAAAAAATTAATTGATTTAGGCCTGAAAAGAGAATACATGAAATAAATAAATTTCATTTATTAAAAAAAAACACCATTGAAACCTTTTTTTTTAAAAAAAATTAATTTTATTTTTCTAGAATACTAGAGTTCGGAGACAATTTTTTAATAGGCCTGAAAAACATAAATACACCATTAAAATAAATAATTGAGAGTTTTCATTCTCACTTGCTTAAAAGAGAGTGTGACAAAAATTATCAAATAAATATAGGGGGTAATTAAGACTATCAATAAT
>JACEIK010000430.1:427109-439842 GCA_018107945.1 Datura stramonium | reverse complement strand
CCGTATAATTTACATGAGAATGTACACACATTATTAGACAAACAAGGCAAAAGTTATACATTTGAGTATCGATTTGGCATATAAATATGCCCCTTATCATGTATGTTGCGCAACCTATTTATAAGTAGGAGGCTATAGGACATCTAAAACTGTTACCCTTCTTTCTGATCGAAATCATGCAGTAAGTTTAATATCATAAGGGTCGGGTCTAGACTCATATTTGTTGATTTATGCAGAGAGTGCTTGTGACCCGATGGACTATAGCTAGCCAGTTCCTAGAGGTAGCACCAAGTATGATCCTCTATCTTATTAATCATTGGAGTCATGTTGAACCTTGGTAGGTCCAAGGTTATGTTGTGTCGTTTGGAGTCGCTTTGTTGTAGACCCACAAATTTTGATTGGTTATATGAGTGTACTTGTGATGCAATGACTTTTAGAATTGATTCGTGCGTATCATAAACATTCGAGGATGAATATTTCTAAAGGGGTAAGAATGCCCGTACAGTTAAGTCGGTTTTTTAGGTTTTAGATGTTCAAATCTAGTTTATGGCTACATGTTGTACATCAAGGGAAGGCCGGGGGTCGAGATCTCGTGTAAAGTGTCAGATAGCAGGCAAAAGTCTATTGGATCCAGGAAAGAAGCCTGCTGCGATGCTGGCCACATCATGGTAGTTTTGCGGGGCAAGTTGTATATATCGGTTACCTTGGTCGGTTTGAAGTGATTATATCTCATTTTCCAAAAATTAAGTCGATGAAAATTCCCTATAGTATTTCTCTATAAGTTTGATAATTTTGATCTTGATTTCGAGGTTAGATTGTTGAATTCATTGTGTAACTCGTGTTCTTGTTCGTCATTTCATCAAGTTGGTGGTTGTTCTAGGTGAAACAATTTCATGAGTATTTCTTCTAGATAGTAAAGGTATAGACTTGTGATTGTTGCTAGATTCTCATTTTGAAGTTTCTATAATCAATTATGTAGAATCTCACCATATACATCTTTGTACACCTTTTCGTTATCGGATAGTTGTTGTGTTGTGGCTTGTAATTAGCTGCTATTTGTGGCAGTGTTGGGGTACCTTGGAATTGAAGTTTCTTCTAGATTCTTGATCATATTCTGTAATGTATTTTAAGGACGTTCTTTCCTCTTTTTTACATGTTTCCCATTGAATTCTGTATCGTGGGTATATTGTGTGTTGGCTGTTTTTTAGCCTTTGAATCATGCTCCCATTCTTGTGTTGGGTTGATGTTTTGTGTTGGTAATTAGAGTCGAAAATAAACCTTGGGTTTGAGTGTCCTTATAGGTGTATATCGTGATATGTTGATGGGTCGATGGAATCAGTAAACTCGATGTCATGTTGTAGGACTTGAAGGGTGGATGTTGTTAGTTGAATTATGGGATGTTATACACACACACATATAGATATTTGAATGTTGATTAATATTTATTAAATACTTGCTATTGTGTTTCCTTTGGGAGGTTTAGAGAGGACCTGCAAGTCTGTGACGGTTTTCAACATGATTGAGCCCGAGCCATAGTGAGGACCTACAACTTCGTGACTGTAATCGACATGGTCATATTTGTAAATATTGATTACTTGAAAGTCTATGACTCTTTCTGATAAGGCTGTGGTTGTGTGATGTTATATATTGTATTATTTGTATTGTTGTTTATTCTGGCTAGCTGTGCATTGGTTACATGAGTCGCCGGTGGTTGAGATTCTTCTTGTTGTTGGGAAGCTTGAATTGAGAATAGGTGAGATGTTGTGAGTTGTTGTTGGTTACAGGTTGGGTTGATTTGTTGATATTCTATTGGTATCTTTCAGTTCCCTTTATGTTATCCTATATCTTATCTTTCTATCACCTAACATACTCAGTACATCCTTCATACTAATGCCCTAAGCCTGGGGGTGCTGCATATATGCTTGCTGCAGGTGTTAATCTGTAAGAAAGTCAAGATCCTCGTAGTTACACAGAGTTATAGCTGTTGGTAAGCTCCAGGTTGTTCAGAGTTACTTTTTATTTTGTTTTTGGTGTACATATATATATATTTGGATAGGTTGGGCCCCTGTTACGATCTTATATTATCTATTGTGCTCTTAGAGGCCTATAGACTATCATTTTGGGCTATTGAACATTGTAGGCCTGGTTGGCCATATTGTACGGTTGTTGTTTTTGTACAAGCATGGCTGATATCTCCCTTGATCCACCTCAACTAGTGAGTGTGTACGTGGTTGATATAGTATAATTACTCAACATGGAGTCAGGATCGTATCCACATAGACTTTATTTAGGTCAGTACTATCAAGCAATTCAAACATGATTTGTAAATTGAGAAACTACTCAGATTAGTGGTAAAAATGAGTTCTAATTTAATATGGAGAAAATTCTAGGGAAGTGTCCCCAATTTGGGTTGATTCCCCTAAATCACTCAAAAGGGATAATTGAGAATGGGTTTATGGTGAATATGCAAGCAATTAACTCAGTCAACCACTATGTGTATTTCAACAATCCCAATGATGTCAATCTATATCAATTTTCTCAAATTGACAAGAACTCCATTCCACCCGATTGTAATTTGCCAATTGGATTCCTCCTATGTCTAGGTGAATTCATTAAACAAGGTTAAATTCCTTGGTCATTATTGATTCATGCTACTCAAACCTTAATTGGCTTTCTCAAGCACAATAGAGGCAATTTGACATGAATGGATGACTTTCACCACCAATTTCACTTTACAAAGCATAGGTCAATCAAATATCTCAAGTCCATACTCAATTTCATCCAATTAAAATCATTAGGGTTCACAAACCTATTGGTTTCACAACTCTAGATTTGAGTTTCGTTACCCATAGCTAAAGAAGAAGAGAAAATCAAGTAATTAGAAATATTCACTAACGAATCAATAATTAGAGAAGAGAAACTTGATCTTCAAACTTCAATGGGTAACTCTAATTACAAGGCTAAAGCTAAATTTTACTACAACCTTAGAACTACCTAAAAAGCTTTTCCACTTGGATGTGCAGTCCATCTTTTGCTACAAGGCTGAATATTCGGATCGAATCTTGGACGTGCGGTCCGTATTTTACTTCTTTTCTGGCAGACTTCAGTGATTTTGAGGCCTCTTTTTATCTTACTCAAGATATTCCTGAAACTCAGCAAAATAGAGTTAGTATTGACTTAAATTAGCACTTAAAGGCATGTAAAATTCTATGAAATGAAGTACAAATATGTCACAAAGTTCAAACACATTAACACCCCCAACTTAAAGATTTTGCTTGTCCTCAAGTAACTAAAATAAGAAAATCTAACCTAAACCTAAAATCTTATTTCAGCATCACAAAGTGCAATGGCTAGGGTGATTTTTGGAAGTAGCTACAAGCACACAATTTTCAAGCAAGCCACGCCCTCTCTCATGCAAAAACAACTTTCGCACAATCATTAAGACTAAGCATGCAATCTCTATTCATGACATCGTTTCAATATGCAAGACACCTAGATTGAGAAGTAATTCATGTTAGCCATTATCATCCATATGCCCTCAGATTTAGACCAAGAAAAGTGTCCATTTTCAGAAGCTATGATCACACACAATATATGGACACAAGATCAAGAGAGAAGAGAAAAACACTCAACTCTCACAAATATGTTTACAAGATAGGTCACAACTATCATATGCTTGCCTTTATTCTCAAGTGCTCTCACTTCACCTACTTTATTGTCCCCAACTGTTTGTCATACCTCTATTGAAATATATTGGTTTCATGTCGATGGTTATTCCTCTCCATTCATACTTTTGAAAATCCTGGTTGAGATCATATAAGGGCTTTTCTAAGCTTGTAATGTTGGTCCAGAGGGCTGGTAGGATACTATGGTCTTTTTGTGGCTTATTACCATCCTTGAACACTTCATCACATTCTCATTTTCTTTTTTTCTTTTTTGTTCCATTCTCTTTCTTCCCTTCCATTCCTTAGAAGTTCCTCACAACCCAAGGTACCTTTTATGAGTCCAACTTATTCATTTTCTATTTTTCTTTTCTTTTCTTTTTTTCTTTTTTTCCTTTTTCTTGCTCAATATACCTTGAGAAGTGGTCAAACCAATTAGTTTTGCCCCTTTCTTTGTTTTCCGCAGTATCACCCCCAACTTACACTTTTTTATATTTTTATCATATTTTATAGTTTCAAGGAGGCTGAGTTCAAAAGAGAATCAACTTGGGAATATTGATTTTTTGTTTCATTGCAGTTTATCAAGAAAAAGAGTCATAGGCTCAAACGGAGAGACTAGGGATACATGCATGATTTCATAAGCTCATTTAGGCAAATGGGGCTTTTGAAACACAAAGAAGGCCTATGTTCATCTCTACAATCCAAAGTCAATCCTAAGCTAAAGCATGATTAACTAGGCAAGTTCTATAGTATAACTACAATAAGTGAATTTTTTTTCTCACCACATAGTGACATATGGATATCAATGAACTAGACAACTCTACTCTCAACTATGGAATCATTACCACAATCAACACAATAAGATATCAAAAATAGAGGTAAACATGTCAATACAAAAGTGTTGTGGAAAAAATTTTGAGGGGGCATTTTTCAAAGAATTACAAAAGCATGCTATAATGTCATATACCACCACCACCTAAGTCAGAAAATACTTTATTCAACTAAGAATGACTCAACCTGTAGGCTGGTACCCTTAAGAATGCTGCCTAACAATCTATTGTTGTACCCATACACTATGAAACTAACTATATTATTTGGCCAGATTCAACAGAATTAAGCATCTCAAAAAAGAACCATGACTAAGAAAACCCAAGAGGACTCTACACTACAAAAATAATAAAACTCTATACTACCAAAATAATAAAGATAGACAAACATCACACACCATCATTAGACTCACAAAAGATCAATATTTTAATACAAATAAAAAAGTCACCTCTAGCATCACCAATACAAGAAAAAAATGCCACAAGGGCAAAAAATGCATCCCCACCCTCAACTCAAAAATCATGCAATATCCCCAATGCGCACAAAAGTAAAATGTAGAAATTAGGTTACTCCTTGCGGTGCTCAAAGCGCACTACTATGCATTATGTGATGGGGGCGTCCTCCTCGTAGAGAATCCTCTCATCAAAATCGACCACATCCTCCATTAGTGGAATTCTCCCGTAGCACTTGGAGGAGTAGGATTAATTGGCGGGGAGGAATCTATGGCTGGTGCAGCTCTGGAAGGTATATCTTCCGGGATCAACTCCAACAAATTGGAAATGGGCCAGGTACAATCAACAACCTGTAGTTAAATAGGAATCTTCTCAACTCAAGGCTCTCTCATCCGTAGGTCCGGCATAACAACTTTGGTCTCCTACAGGTCTGTGTGAAGGCTCTGGATATTAGTCTAGCTGGAGCCCTGCTCCAATAGTGTCAGCCTGGCCTTAAAATCCCCTAATTGGGCACTCAATATCTCATGGGAGTCCCTCACTAAATCTCACAGTGGTTGTAATGCCCGCTCAATAATCTTGACAAAGGCCGACATCTCCTCAATTAGATGGGCCTAATGACTCTCCTCTTTTTCAAGTCAAGCAGCTATGCTCGAAAATGACTCTCTAGAAAGCTGGACAGTCTTAGGAGTGACAGGGATAGGTGTAGTATCAGGAGAAGTAGCTCCTTAGGGAGAAGAGTCTATAGAAAGTGCTGCTATAGCTGCTGAAGTGTAACACCCTAAAATTTTTTAAGATCAAACCCAAGGGTTGAACTAGAGAAAAACAGAAAAATTTCACTAGAGTCATAGGACGACTCAAGGGAGGAGTCATTGTAGGGAACAACGACCCATTGTGTCCCCCGTGCAAGTCCCAGCCAGAACTTTCAGTAAGCAACGAACTTAGCAACGACTCATTGGAAGATCCAACGGGTCATCTTGAGTGGTCGTTTAATAGGGTTTAGAAAAGGCCCAGATTTGAGTTAGTGAGGATGAGAGGAAATGACGAGTCATTTTTTCAAGTAACGACTCGTACTGTCTTGTCATTGGTTGGAGAATTAGAAGAGTAACATAATTTCCCCTGGAAGAAACATATGGAGTAACGAGTTGTTGTTTTGTGCAACGAATCATCCTGATCGATCGTTCGTCAAAATATTAGTAGAGTATCGAGAGTGATTTAGATACAATGAATGATCCAATGGCTCGTGGTATGCTACGATGACCCATTGGAGTGGTCGTTATTGCCACAAATAGTGTTTTTATGTAATTTCCCAGGGGTAGGTTCATAAATTCTCGAGCTCCTAACTTTTTAATGACATCATTTTAAGCCTTGAAAGGAGTGTTTTAAGAGGGTTTAGTCTAATCTATGTCATTAGGCTCCCATGTATGCAAGGTATTGAGATTCCCTTTCAAGATCAAGTTAGAATTCTCCCTAATGTCTTCCCCAATTCTCTTGGGCTTTCAAGGCTAGATTGGAAATTAGTTAACCAGATGTAGGATTATGAATAAGTGTTTTCTTCCACCATCATGCCCGAGCTTCTTTTCAAAGTCCTGAATCCAAGTTTTTAATCAAGTGTATTGATTTCTAGGGTTTTAACCCAATTCTATGAAATTATCCATGCTATGTTTATGGTTTTAATCCCCTCATATTATAAAGTATGTTTTAAGTCTAATGGGAAGATTTTATACTCAATTTAATTATAAATTCATATTTTCAAGTTGTTAGAAATTATGCCCTATTATTCTTGTTTTGTGAAGATCAAGCTTATGACTCCATGACTTCAAGTATGATAAATTATCAAAGTATGCATGAATTTTTATGAATTCTCAACTTATGATTCCATGATTTTGAATTATAAAATTTATTTCAAATATGTATGATTTTATGATTTGGGCAAGCCCGTGTAAAGTTAAGTATATTTTATCATGATTTAACCAAGCCTAAAAAGATTTGTTTATGATATGATTTGGCGCCAAGACTCTCAATGCAGTTTATGATATGATTTGGATTCAAGACTCTCAATGTTCATATTTAAGCTATATTTAAAGAAAACGATTATATGAGCAGTATGCATGTTTTGGGAATAGTGTCTAGCACCGAGTAGGCCAGGGGTTCTGAGGTTTCCTGGTCTCATAACTGCATGCCAATATAGGTATATATTTGGGACCTTTCAAGAGAGTGCTTCCCCTTCCCGAGGGAAGACCGTGATATCACACCTTATTTTTCTTCACCCTAGAAAGGCTTAGGATGACTCTCCTCCATGTGGACAAGATGTGGGATCATCATGCACTCATACATAGTGGTTGTCAGTTATGATGAGTCTCCCATTGTTACTCATGATTTCAGTTATTCATGTTCATGACTTATGAGATTACGTTTTACAACAAATTTTACCCAAATCAGTTTATGAGCTTTTACTTATGATTTCAGTTATGACAAGTCATATGATTTCTATTTCTAAATCTTGGGTCATTATGTTCAGTTATGATAGTTAGTTTATGATTATGTATGTCTCAAATACAGTTTTCAACATGTAGTCCTTACTCTCATAATCTTATCATTTATTAAGAATGTTTTACTTTCCTTAAATACTCAGTACATTCCAAGTACTGACCGCATATTTTATTCTATATACTTCCATGATATAGGTTCGGGTGGTCTAGCTCAGTCTCGCCGATAACTTCTTTCTCTTCAATCAAGTCCAGCCCTTGTTTTAGGTGAGTCCTAATTTTCCAAGGATAGTAATAGTTATGCTTTGCGTGTTATTTAAATTGTCCGATTCTAGCGAGCTAGTTGGTGGAATTTTCCCATCAACTCATCAGATATTTTAGAGGCTTTTCAGACATTATGAAGACGATTCAACTTGTTGAGTATTGAATGTTTTTGGCCTATGTTATATTTCAGACTTCGTCTTATTCATGTTTAAGTTTTAAGTTTCTGCTTTGATTTATGCTCTTGAGTTGCTATGCACATGCCATGGCTTGACTTGGATCCATTCATGATTCTAGGTCTCGTGTCTCGATCTAGGGTCCCAGTTTGGGTCATGACAAACTTGGTATCAGAGCAAAGGTTTAGAGTGTCCTAGGGTGTCTGAAAGCTGCATTAAGTAGAGTCTTTTCCATGGGTGTGACGCGTGCCACACTTATGGGGAAGAGGCTACAAGACATTTAAGGAAATTTTCCTTCTTTCATTATCTATGTCGTGCGATAAAGTATCTTTCTATTTCTCTAACTCGTGCTATACGTTTGCAGAAATATGCCTCCACGCTGAGTTTATGGTAGAAGAAATGACAACGAAATTGGCCATGACATAGTAATAGAGATGGGCATTTGTAAGCCCCACCTGCACCAGTGGATCCTTTGCCCGAGAAGGTCACTCATGCCGAGTTCAGTGCGACATTTCAAATGTTGGCATAGGCAATGACCGCTCAGGTCATACAGCAGGCGGTGGCCCATGTTCCCCAAAATGGGAACGCAACAACTATGAGAGTACGAGACTTTCTCAGGATGAACCCACCTGAGTTTCTAGGGTCGAAGGTGGATGAGAACTCGCATGAATATTACCCAGATTATGGGGGTGATAGGAGAGAAAAATGCAGACTTAGCCTCCTATAAACTAAAGGGGGTTGTGTACATGTGGTTTCACCAGTGGAGGGATAGTAGGGGAGTTGGAGCAGTCTCCGTGAGTTGGGATGAGTTCATGACTGCTTTCTTGGATAGGTTCTTCCCTACAGAGTTAAGGGAGGCAAAGGCAGCAGAGTTTGTCAAATTAAAGCAGGACCACAGGACCGTCCAAGAGTATGTTTTGGAGTTTACCTAGTTGTCTAAATATGCGCGTGGAGATGGTTGTAGATCAGTAGGCTCGTATGAGCAAGTTTGTGAATAGAGTAGCATATTCGCCGGTGAAGGAGTGCGGGACTGCCATGATGAATAGTGACCTAGATTTCTCCTGACTGGTTACATACGCCCAACAGATAGAGGCAGAGCAGATGAAAGAGAAGTAAAAAGAGGACAATAGGGCCAGGAAAGGGAGCTATGGGCAGTTCCAACAGAGGTCCAGTGGTGGACATTGCCCCCAGTCCTATTAGAGATCGTCAGCCCTAGCTCCATAGGTAGTCAGTATTCTGCTGAGACTAAGAGAAGATTAGAGAGGCAGAGCATCAGGCTCTAGGGCGTAGAGGAGCATGCCATGGGAGCACACTTTTCTGGCTTGTTTGAAGTATGGCAGGAAGCACCCTGGCGGTTGCTTGGTCTGTTCAAATATTTTCTTTAGATGTGGGAAGCCCGGGGATAAGGCAGGGTGACAATAGAGGTCGTGCCGTAGCTACTACTTCAGCAGCCCCAGCAGCTCGCCCACCTCAAAAGGGGCCCTCATCTAGTGCATGTGGCGGCTAGTGTTAGAATAGATTCTATGCACTATTTTCTTGTCAGGAGCAGGAGGCCTCTCCCGATGTGGTCACTGGTACATTGCGAGTATTCCATCTTGATATGTATGCATTGTTAGATCTAGGGGATATCTTATCTTTTTTGACTCCTTATGTTGATATTAGTTTCAAAGTCAGTCCCAAAATCCTATCAGAACCCTTTTTAGTCTCTACTCCAGTCGCTGAGTCAATTATAGCTTGATGGGTATATAGAAACTGCCCTGTCACATTCCTTCAAAAAGTCACCTCAGCCGACCTAGTAGAGTTAGACATGATTGATTTTGATGTTATCTTTGGCATGGATTTGTTACATGTATGTTATGCCTTAGTCCATTGTAGAACCTGTATAGTAGAGTTCTGATTTCCAGGCGAACTAGTTCTAGAGTGGAAGGGTAGTTTAGCTGTTCCTGTAGGTCGCTTTGTTTGCTATCTCAAGGCTAGAAAGATGATCTCTAAGGGCTGTGTGTATCATCTAGTTCGGGTAAAGGATTCTATGTCTGAGACCCCGACTCTTCAGTTAGTTTCTATAGTATGTGAGTATCCGGAGGAATTTTCAGATGATCTTCTAGGGGTCCCTCCCTAGAGGGTGATTGACTTTGGTATTGATCTTCTCCCTGATACGTAGCCTATATCTATTCCTCCTTACAGAATGGCTTCAGCTGAATTAAAGGAGTTGAAAGAACAACTGAAAGATCTCCTAGATAAGGGTTTCATTAGGCCTAGTAAATCCCTATGGGGTGCTCCAATTCTCTTTGTTCGAAAGAAGGATGGTTCCCTTAGAATATGCATTGATTATCGATAGTTGAACAAGGCCACGATCAGAATAAGTATCCCCTCCCCAGGATTGATAACTTATTTGACCAGCTTCAGGGTTCTAAGTGCTTCTCAAATATAGACCTCAAATCCGGCTATCATCAGCTCAGAGTTAGAGAGAGTGGCATCCCGAAGACATCCTTCAGGACTTGGTATGGTTACTATGAGTTCGTAGTTATGTCTTTTGGACTAACAAATGCTCTTGCAGCTTTTATGGATTTAATGAACAGGGTGTTCAAGCAGTATTTGGATATTTTATTGATTGTCTTCATAGATGATATTCTCATATACTCTCGGAGCGAGGAGGAGCATGCCGCTCATTTGAAGATTGTGTTACAGACTCTCAAGGATCGCCAACTGTTTGCTAAGTTCAGCAAGTGAAAATTTCGGTTGAGCTCCATAACATTTTTGAGTCATGTGGTGTATAGTGAGGGTATCCAGGTGGACTCTCAAAAGATAGAAATAGTAAAGAATTGGCCTAGACCAGTTAGTTGTTCGGATATTAGGAGTTTTGGGTTTAGCTGGCTACTACAGGAGATTTATTGAGGGATTTTCATCCGTTGCAACACCTTGACTAAGTTGATCTAGAAGAAGGTTAAATTTCAGTGGCTGGACGCGTGTGAGAAGAATTTTTAGGAGTCAGACTCAACTCACTTCGGCTCCAATATTAACCCTACCGGAGGGCATGGATGGTTTAATTGTGTATTGTGATACCTCTAGGGTTGGTCTTGATTGTGTGTTGATGCAGCAGGTAAGGTTATTGCGTATGCCTTTAGACAACTTAAGGCTCATAAGAAAAACTATTCGAAGCATGACCTAGAGTTGGTAGCTGTGGTGTTTGCATTGAAGATTTGGAGGCACTACTTGTATGGGGTGCATGTGGATGTGTTCACGGACCACAAGAGCCTTTAGTACGTGTTCACTTAGAAGGACCTGAATTTGCGACAAAGGAGGTGACTAGAACTTCTTAAGGACTATGACATGAATGTCCTTTATCATCTAGGCAAGGCCAATGTGGTGGCAGTAGGCTGTCCATGGAGAGTGTGTCTTATGTTGAGGATGGGAGGAAGGAGTTAGCAAAGGATGTCCACATGCTTGCTCGTTTAGGGGTTTTCCTTGTTGACTCGATAGATAGTGGTGTCATTGTTCAAATGGGTCATAATCGTCATTGGTGATTGAGGTCAAGTCTAGGAAAGATGAGGATTCTATCCTAGTGAAGTTAAAGGAAGCTATCCGGAATATTAATTAAAGGAATTCCTACTTGGAAGTGGGAAGATATTAATATGGACTTTTTTATAGGTTTGCCTTGTACATGTGGACAATGTGACTCTATATGGGTGATTATGGATAAGTTGAGCAAATCAACCCATTTATTGCCGGTTAAAAGTATCGATTCAACTGAGTATTATGCTAAATTGTAAATTCAGGAGTTAGTTCGGTATCATGGAGTTCCTTTTTCCATCATATCAGATAGGGGTAATCAGTTTACCTCATAGTTTTGGAGAAGGAAGGACTTGGTACTCAGGTAAAGCTTAGCACAATGTTTCACCCACAGACATATGGTTAGGCCGAGTGGACCATTCAGACTCTTGAGGACTTTTTGAGAGCGTGTGTGATTGATTTCAAGGGCAGTTGGGATGACCACTTGCCTCTAATTGAATTTTATTACAATAACAGTTACCATTTCAACATTCAAATGGCCCCGTTTGGGGCTCATTATGGGCGGAGGTGTAGATCACCTATTGGATGGTTTAAGGTAGGTGAGCCTACATTGGATTGGGCCAAATTCAGTTCATGAGGCCATGGAGAAAGTTCAGAATATTAGAGAAAGGTTGAAAACAACTTAGAGTCGTCAGAGATCTTATGCGGATATGAGGAGGAGCGAGCTTGAGTTTGAGGTGGATGATTAGGTATTTCTGAAGGTATCTCCAATGAAGGGAGTGATGAGTTTTGGAAAGAAAGGGAGGCTTAGTCTCCGATAATTTGGTCCTTATAGGATTCTGAGAAGAGTTGGCAAAGTGGCATATTAGTTGGAGTTATCAGCGGGGTTAGCTTTGGTACATCCAGTTTTCCATGTGTCTCTATTGAAGAAGTGCATTAGTGACCCAACCTTAGTTGTTCCGGTGGAGAGCATAGGTGTGAAATATAGCCTTACCTATTAGGAGGTTCCAGTTGATATCCTTGATCGTCAGGTCCAGAAGTTGAGAAACAAAGAAGTAGCTTCAGTGAAGGTGTTATGGAGGAATCAAATTGTTGATGGGGCTATGTGGGAAGCCAAAGCAGATATGATGGTTAGGTACCTGCATCTTTTCCCTCTCGACTTAGTTGCAGCATGAGGTATCAGTTTCCTCCTTAGTACTCTATTCAATTTCATGTCAAGTTCTTGTCTCTAAGTTCCTTTCATGATATAGCATGTACGCTTGGGTTGGTAATCGTGTCGCCCACTGAGCGGGTGGGTTTACGTCACTCCAAGGAGTGGCATGCCGTCCCCAGTTTGGACGAAGATGGGATGAAGCTTT
>JACEIK010000430.1:401424-426353 GCA_018107945.1 Datura stramonium | reverse complement strand
GTGGGGCCATAGTCAGATAGTAGTGGTGACCTTGCCGGTCATGTAGTTATTCAGTATTCTCTAGGTTGAGTTTCAGATGACTAGACAGCATGGTGGCCTTTTCGGCCCGCATAGGTTTCTTGTTTTGAGTATGTCTCTGGTTAGCCGTTATTACATATGCAGGTGGCTATAGGCCCAGTCAGCCGGAGGCTATGTTTACAGCCGTTATATAGCCCTTTGCTTCCAGAAATCAGAAATAGAACTAGCCAGGCACCAGACGTGCCTAGGCTCACCAGTTAGCAGTCCAAGTCCTACTAGGGCACCAGGTGCCAGTCATACCCCCTAAGGCGGGGCGTGACATATGCATTCATAGACAAACAAATAATTAAATACTTACAGCAATAGTTGAGAGAAAAACTTCTTTGAATATGCAAGAATAATATCAAGAACAATCAATAAAGATATAAAGATTTGCTCCCAAGAAGTGTTAATCACACATAAACTCTCAATTCTATGTTCTCTATTGATTCTCTGCTGATTGTTAATGAAAATAAAATATAAACTATATTTATACAGACATCAGAAACCTTTTTCTAAGTTAAAAGGGAGATTTTCCATAACTGGCACCGCCTGTTCCATGACTGGTCATACGACCCGTAGTAGGATTGTACGGGGTCGTAACTGTCTCTCGTACGTCCTTGGCTTTCTGTAACTTTGGCTAAGTGTTGGGATCTAGTACGACTCGTACCTTCTTCCTACGAATCGTACAATGCATTCGTGGCTTGGTCCTGAGAACTCTAACATCTTCTGAAATGCTTCATGAGTGTTGTGGTATGACTCATATCTTCTTGTACGACTCGTACTGTCTATAGTGTCTAAAATTCCACCAAGTCTTGAATAGTCACTGGATCTCATCATGGATCATGGGCTCCACTCGTACCAAGAGGTTTCCTTGTGCAAATTCTCTAAAGTTTTCCATGAGTCTAGTTACGGCTCGTACTGGGAGTCATATGTTTCCTTCTTCTCTACTCAGCCTTCTGAACTTTTTCATGGTTCTTGGTACAACTCGTACAATCACAGTATAGCTCTTACTGAGACTAGTACTTTGGCTGATATTCTACATTTTCAGGCTTTTTTTGCACATCTTAACCCCAACACTTATTTTCCCTGAAATCCAAGTAAAAGTGCCTTATATCCATATAAACATATCTAAGTCCATGATATTTTCTCAGCTTTAAGCGTCGAAAGTGTTGTAAACTCACAACATATCAAAACCCTCAACTTAATACTTTTGCATGTCCTCATGCAAAGAAAAAGAAAAACTAAACACGATGCTTAACTAGAAAATAAACCTAACACTACAGCCAATATCAAACAAAATTTGCCTATGAATCCAAAAGCTTTTGACCCTTTTTGCATGGACCAAATTAGCACATGCACTACAAGCACCTACAAAACATGGTAAACAGAGATCAAGACATATCATCTAACTACTAACAGGTAGTCAAGTCATCACCAATGCTTTTCACATCGACCACTGGTAAA
Source organism: Datura stramonium (assembly GCA_018107945.1). Classification (NCBI taxonomy): domain Eukaryota; kingdom Viridiplantae; phylum Streptophyta; class Magnoliopsida; order Solanales; family Solanaceae; genus Datura; species Datura stramonium. Next base: position 424,829 of record JACEIK010000430.1, on the reverse strand, counting down.
TTCAAATACAAACCATGTACCCTCATAGCAAACAAAGTCCCCCACTCACAGATATAGCAAAATATATGATATGGGACTAAACAAGAGAGACTCTCACCCTCACAAAGAAGTTTCAGATACTGCATATTGGATACTATAGGCTTGGCCTTATTTTCTCTACTTCGGTTTGTCAGATGGTTAGGTTAGGATAACTATAGGACTTGTTTTGTGTTGTAATGTAGGCTTTCGGGTTGGGTATGGTAGATATTGAATCCTTTTAACTGACTAAACCTTTCCTTGGCACTACATCTTTGTGGTTCCATAATTCACATACTTCACCTTTTTTGTTTTTTCTTCTTTTTCCTCCCTTTTCACCCTTTTTATACACTTCTATGAGTGTGGTGTGTTTTCAAACTTTTTCATGCATTATTCTCTTTTTGAAATTTCTTTTTCAAATTTTCTTTTCTTTTGCCACACAATACCTCGTTTTTTAATCTTTTTTCTCTTCCTTTTTCACTTTCCCAATATGTATGCACCCATACTTTAGCCACCCACAACTTAGGCATTTTGCCTATGTTGAGGTTCACAATGTCCAAGGAGGGACCAGGGCCAAAACAGGTTCATTATAAAAATGGGTACGGTTAATCGGTTAATAAAAAAAAAGTTCATTTAAGGCTCAAAATCAGGATCAAAGGAATCACATAATTTGGGTAAGGTCATTTAAGCTAAAGATGGGATCAACAAAAAAGACCTATGATCCTTTACTAACCAACCATCCTAAAACCTATGCAAAGACTAACCAGGCAAGTTTTAGATCCTCTATACAATATTGAACTAGGTATCAGACCTCACTCACTCATGGTACATGATTTATATTCACTCTACCTATCCGGTTTATTCATAGCTTAACACAAACTACGCATGCTAATACACTAAATGACACAAAAAGATCCACAAATCATGCATGTAGTCACAAGTACACAGTTAATTCATCAAAAAAATTTAAACAGGGTCAAATCTTCACAAATCCAAAACTAGTGCAAATTATTGGTTGAGTACTCCTAAGTTATTTCTAATTAAAAAAAAATCACAAAAATAAAATCCTAAACATGCCGGTTCTACTAGATAGCATGCTCGAGGGCAAAGAAACTCGGCAAGAAAAACCCTCGGACGATTCAAAATCCCAAAAAAATCCAAGTACACCCCCTCTCCTTTTTGAAAAGTGTGCTTCATCCTAGAAGCGTAAAATGTAAGCATAGAGAAGGGAACATACCTTTGGCTACTCAGACTTTACAATCCATTGGTTGCCTCCCATGCAACGCCTGATTTAACATTGCAGCACGACGTAACTTTTCAGACTCTTCAGGCATCATCATGGTACACCGCCTCAATTTCTCTTAATTCTTCCACATCTACCAGATATAGCTTTATTCTTTGCCCGTTCACTTTGAACCTTTTTACCTCTTTGTTCTCAAGTTACATTGCACCGTATGGGGACACATGCACCACTCTGTAAGATACCATCCATCTAGATTTCAACTTTCCAGGGTGCAACCAGAGCCTTGAGTTGATTAGTAGGACCAAATCGCCTCTGCTAAACTCCCTTTTTGCAATCTTATTGTCATGATAAATATTTATTCATTCTTTATAAATGGTTGAACTCTCATAGGCTCTAAGTCGGAACTCATCTAATTAATTGAGCTGGTCAAGTCTCAGCTTGGCTGCTTTGGTCCAATTAAAATTCAGCTTTTTCAGAGTCCATAGTGCCTTATTCTCTAATTCGACCGGCAAATGACATGATTGCCATAGACCAATTCGTATGGAGATGAACCAATGGGGGTTTTATAAGCTGTTCGGTAAGCCCATAGCACATCATCGAGCTTCCTAGCAATATGTCCGGCTAGTATTCACTATTTTGGCAAGAATGATTTTTATCTCCCTATTTGAAACTTTCACTTGTCCACTTGACTGAGGATGGTAAGGTGTTGCCACCTTGTGCTTGACGACATATTTTTCCAATAGGGTTCTAAAGAGGCAGTCCCAAAAGTGTGATCCACCATCACTTATGATTTCTCTGGGAGTGCCAAATCTAGCGAAGATGTACTTCCGTAGAAATGTTGTAACACTTTTGCCTTCATTGTTCGGTAGTGCAATAGCCTCCACCCATTTGGAGACATATTCCACCACCACCAGGATGTATTTCATCACATATGATCTAACAAATGGGCCCATGAAGTCTATACCCCATACATCAAACAAATCAACTCCAGAATAGGGGTTAATTGCAACTCATGCTTACCGGCATTGCCGCCCTGCCTTTGGCACTGATCACAGGCCTTGGCATAATCATATGCCTCTTGGTGAATAGAGGGCCAGTAATACCCGGATTGTAAGATTTTATGTGCAGTTCTAATACCACTATGATGACCCCCAACTGGGGATAAATGACAGGCCTCTAGAATGCTTAACATTTCTACTTCTGGCACACCTACAATTGATCCCATCTGCACAAATGTGAAATAGGTATGGTTCATGCCAGTAATATCTCTAGGCATTGGATAAGAAATTTTTCATCTGCTAGGGAGTCAGGTCTGCTGGGATCATGTCTCTAACCAAGTAATTGTCAAAGTCGAAAAACCAGGGAATCAAATCCTGAGATACAGCTAGTACCTTCTCATCTGGGAACGCATCATCAATATCAATCTCCTTTCTTGCTGGCTTCAGACTCTAGCCTAGATAAGTGATCAGCAACCAGATTTTCAGTTCCTTTTCGATCTTTGACCTCAAACTCAAATTCTTGAAGCAATAGCACCCACCTAATCAATCTTGGTTTAGCGTCCTTTTTAGACATTAGGTACCCTATTCCATAGCCGATATGGATGATCACCTTGGTTCCAAGCAAGAATGCTCTAAATTTCTCGAATGCAAAAATCACGGCTAGTAGCTTCTGTTTTGTGACCGTATAGTTCTTTTGGGCTGTGTTGAATGTTTTATTAGTGTAGTAGATAGGATGGAAAATTTTTGCTCTTCATTGGCCCAAGATAACACCAAGAGCAACGTCGCTAGAATCACACATTACTTCAAATGGAAGAGACCAATCTAGCGCGATGATAATAGGAGCAGTGGTGAGTTTCTCTTTCAAGCACTCAAAAGCCCTTAGACATGCCTCATCAAACACAAAATTTACCTCATTCTCAAGAAATTCACACAATGGTTGCACAATCTTTCAAAAGTCTTTGATAAGCTGCCTATAGAATCCTGCATGCCCTAAAAATATTTTGACACATTTTACGGAAATAGGGGGCGGCATACCTGCTATAACATCAATTTTCGCCTTGTCCACCTAAATCCCTTTTCCTGAGATTTTGTGACTCAACACTATTTCTTCATTGACCATAAAGTGACATTTTTCCCAATTTAGGACCAAATTAGTTTCTTCACATTTATTCAACAATTTGCACGAGTATTTGAGGCAAGATTCAAGTGATTCACCCACAACTGAGAAGTCGTCCATGAATAATTCGATGGTTTCCTCCACCATATCTGAGAATATAGACATCATGCAGCACTGGAATGTGTCCCGTGCATTACACAATCCAAATGGAATTCTTCTGTAAGCAAATGTTTCATACGTAAAGGTGAAGGTAGTCTTTTCCTGATCTTCCGGAGCGATGGTAATCTGATTATATCGTGAGTAGCCATCAAGAAAACAGTACATACCTCTACTTGCCAATTTGTCAAGAATTTGATCCATGAATGGTATTGGAAAGTCGTCCTTCTGGGTCCAGTGGTTGCGTTTCCTGTAATCCATCCATACACGCCATCTTGTTTTTGTTTCCCCCTACACATTTGAACACATTAGTTGATTAACTTGGGATGCCTCCCAAGAAGCGCTTGATTTAACATCGTGGCATGACACTGGTAGCTTGGTTACTAAGAATTCACCAAACCACCACTTGGGTTGCCTCCCAAGAAGAGCCTGATTTAATGTTGTGGCACGACGCAAGTCTCTTGACTACTCAGACTTTGTCAAGGAACTCGGATTCATATTCATTCGCTGAGACCACTCTATATTCCTTTGGTTACTTCATTGACCGGCAGATATTGAAGATGACCTCTACTTTATTTAGTCTGAACTTCAACTGGCTAGCCTCCACGTCTAGTAAGGCCCTCCAAGTAGCAAGGAATGATTTCCCCAAAATGATAGGGACCTCATAATTGACCTCACAATCAAGGTTCACGAAGTTTGCTAAGAATATGAATTTGTCAACTTTGACAAGCACATCAAATAGGATCCCCATAGGCTTCTTCACAATTCTTTCAGCCATCAGCAGCCGCATGGTAGTTGGTTTAGTGGCTCCCAAGCCCAACTTCTTAAAGACAACCAATGGTATTAGATTGATGGTTGCTCTTAGATCACAGAGTGCCCTTGTAAACTCAACATTGCCAATTGTGCATGGAAAAGTAAAAGCACTTGAATCTTCCTTTTTCTGGGCCAGGAACCATGAAGCTATGGCACTAAAATGGTGTACATTATCAACGGGCTCATAGCTCACAGACCTTTTCTTCATCAAAAGGTCTTTCATAAACATAGCATATCCCGACATTTGTTCCAACGCCTCGACCAATGGTATGTTGACAGATAATTGTTTGATCATTGACAAGAATTTCTTGAACTTACCATTCTCTGCCTTCTTCTTCATTCTTTGGGGGAACGGTGGCAGTGGTCAAGGGATAGCCTTGTAAGTTTGCATTGCTCCTTGTTCAACTTCATGCCCTTTTTCACCAAGTGGGACCTCAAGCAACTCAGCATCCTCATTATGTTCCTTTGCATAGACATCATAATCATCTTCATTCATGGTCTCTTTCATCCTTTCAACTACAATCGGTAGAGGGGGGTCAACCGTGGTCTTTCTACTCATAGTCATCACAGCCATAAAGCGACCATCATTCTTTTGATTTTGAAATATGTTGCTAGGTAGCGTACCCTTTTTTCTAGGGTTCATAGATGCTGACATCTGCTCAAGCTATTGTTCAATCTGCTTGATAGCCATCGCATGTGACTCCACTCTCTGACCCATGCTTGATATATCACCACAGATTTCCTTCAATTGATCATCTATGTGTCACAACCCGAACATAGACCCGAATCATAACATGGGAAAAGGAACCTCGAGAGGCCCCAAGTCGACCCATGGCATAAGCTTACATCTAACTTTATTCTCTTTAAGTGGAAAACTGAAAGTAAGGCATAGCGGAAACGTGAATATATCATTACATAACATAACATAGGGCGTCACTAGACATACACGCAAGTTGAGTGCTAAATACTATCTGAAAGCCTCTACTACATATGATGGGTTGATGGGACAATACCCTTAACTAACTCAGCCAAGTACTGAAACATAAATAACATAAATGTTTGTCAAACGGACCTCGGAATAGGAGGACTCACCAATAAGCAGAAGGTGAACACTGAGATAATCTATAGATGAGGATGAACTTGAGAGTCGGGTCCTATATCATGAAATGATACAACATAGAAAGTGTGCGATCGGTATGTGGAATGTACCGAGTATGCAAGGTAATTAAAACGGACATTTAAAATACATGAAAACTCATAAAACATCATGAGAGTAGGACATCATGCTCATATCATAAATATCGTGACATAACGTAAGGCTCAAGGTTTTCAAATCATTCATAAATCATTCATTTTCATAATCATAAGAGAAACTTTATCAAATAATCACTTGAGCCAATATCATGAACATAACAGTGCATAAAAACACACGAAAAATGGGAGGACTAATCATAACCGGCACCATCATAGTAGAGCCTTTCATGATGCCACAACTATCTCACTTAAGTGGGCAGAGTTACCCCTAGCTTGCCAAGCTAGGGACGTGCATTCTGTGATATCACGAAAAGAGGGGATCATTATCATTGTAATGTATCATTATAGACCCACGGTGACGCGTGGTTATGAGACACCAGCGTAGTCCATTGAATGTTGGGCTACTCGGTGCTAGACACGGCTCCCAAAAATATGCATATAGGCTCATACATAAATCAATAACATCATTCATGTAGATTTATGGCTAAAATAAACAGTCATTATTCGTTGATCCCCATTAAACAGGATTAGCAAAGAATTAAAGGCCCTTTAGTTGGCCAACATCATAAATCGATAAATCATGAGAATCATTCATAAACCGTAAATAATTCATCATCATGTGGTCATTTCCCAATACATTACCATGCTTTACAATACTCAATTTATTCGAAAACACACTTATAAACATGGATAACTTGAAAACATGCTTTTCATCATCAATAGTTCAGAAATCATAAGGCCTGTGCATACTTGAAATCATGCACATAACTTGTAAATCATCAAATCATGTGGGGTATTTGAATAAACCCATACTTCAAATCATAGATCATGCTGAGTTTGTAATATCAACAATTGAAGTGTAGATCATAAATCGATTCATCATAGATCATACATAAGTAGGATTAATTGAGTAGAGATTGATATCAATAAATTTATAATTGAAAATAGTTGTAAAATATGATCAAAATCCATAAAATATGATGTAAATCATAGATAAAAAAATCCCATTAGCAAATCATTAGATTTTTACAAAAATTGAATTAAAACCCTATGAGATTTTTTGTAGAATTTCATAAACTAATAGAGGATGGGCATGGGTGTGAACGGAAACATCCATTTGTAACCCAAAATACCTAGTTGGAGCTAAACTCTACACTCCCTTGATTGCCCAAGAGGAAAATTGGGGAAGAAATCCTTGAATCACTCTAGATCACCTCTCTACCACCTTCTATTCCTTTGCATGCATGAATGAGACATAGGCTAGTCTTTCCCCTCTTAAACCCACCTTTTAGAGGTTAAAACCATGTAGTTTAGGACCCTAGGACTTAGGAATTACAGAAAATCCCTTACTTAAATTGCATAATTTTGCTGGCTGCCAGTCCCCACGATGGACTGGACGACTCGTCCCTAGGAGCCATGACTCGTGGCCTTGAGTCTTGATGTTTACTGACAAAAATCCACCATGAGACCCCATGGAGGACACCACGAATCGTGGTGAGTGACCACGACTCGTTGTCACCATCTGTAGCCTTGACTTCCCAATCTTCCTTGCCAAGCATCCAGTCCAGGCCATGGGTGATCTCACGAGTCATGTGTCCTGACCACGACTTGTGGTCATGCCCGTGGTGTCACCCATACCAATCCACCTCCCTAATTGACCACGAGTCACTTCACGACTCGTGGTCCCTCCTCACGAGTCACCTAACAACCCGTTCTGTGATCTAGTGTAGAATTTTAATTTTTCTCTATTTCAACTTCCAGGTCTGATCTTTGGGCTCCCAGGATATAAAAATATCTCCCCCTTGGGAACATTCTTCCTAGAATGTTGGAAACACACAACAAAAGAAGAAACATGCAATCATTTATATGCAAATACTGATCATTTATGCTGAAAATTTACAGAATGGCTACCTCTGAAAAGAAATACATAGCTGAACTGAATTCACTCATCACATACCTCTACAATAAAATAAAACAACTTGCGCACATGAACCAAACATGAAAACTGATTAGAGTATTAAGGCAAAAACTAGTACCTCAAACCAAAATTGAGCCGATATGGAACAGGTGAGGGCATTTAGTCATCATATCTGCTTCGGTTTCCCATGTAGCCCCCCTCAACATGTTGATTTCTCATAACAACTTTACTGATGCTACTTCTTTGTTCCTTAGCCTCCGAACTTGACGATCCGATATATCAACTGGAATTTCCTCATAGCCTAGGCTATCTCTCACACCCACACTCTCCACTGGTACAACTAGAGCTAGGTCACCCAAGCACTTTTTCAAGAGAGATATATGAAAGACAAGATGAACTGAAGCTAATTCTGGAGGTAACTCTAACTCATAAGCTACTTTACTCATTCGTCACACAATTCGGTATGGGCCAACATAACAGGGACTGAGTTTCCTTTTCTTTCCAAATCTCATCACTCTCTTCATTGGAGATACCTTCATAAACACCCAATCATCGACTTTGAACTCAAGCTCTCTTCTTCTCACATTTGCATAGGACTTTTGGTGACTTTGAGCCATTTTCAACCTGTATCTTATCAATTGAACCTTCTCCATCGCCTCATGAACCATGTTTGTCCTTATCATTGCTTCCTCACCAACCCCAAACCATCCGATAGGCGATCTATATCGCTTACCATAGAGAGCCTCAAACGGTGCCATTTGGATACTGGAGTGATAGTTGTTATAGTAAGCAAACTCGATCAGGGGCAAGTGATCATCCCAACCACCTATGAAGTAAATCACACATGTCCTCGACATATCCTCGAGGGTCTGAATTGTCTGCTCCGCTTGACCATCCATTTATGGGTGAAATGCTATGCTGAGTTTAACCTGAGTACCAAGCCCTTTTTGAAAAGACCTCCAAACCTGAGAGGTAAATTAAGTACCTCGGTCTGAAATGATAGACAAGGGAACTCCATGAAATCGAACCAACTCCCAGATGTATTTCTTGGCATAATCCTCCAAAGAGTCCGTGGTTTTGACCAGTAGAAAATGAGCAGCTTTAGTCAGCCTATCTACCACCACCCATATAGAATCACTCTATCGGTGAGTACGAGGTAGGCCTATAATGAAATCCATATTAATCTCTTTCCACTTCCAAGTGGAAATGATAATATCCTGAAGTACGCCTCCCGACCTTTGATGCTTGACCTTTACTTGCTGACAGTTTGGACACTTGGCTATGAATTATGCAATATCCTTCTTCATGCCGTTCCACCAATATATTAATCGCAAATCATGATAAATCTTGGTGGCACTCGGTACCTTGATCCATGGGCCTCATGAAATATCCGGCTCCTCAAATCATCAACATTTGGAACACATAGGTGACCCTCGTATTGAAGCACACCATCTCCCCCTTTGGAGAAGACCTCTACTTTTTGATTTTGAACAGCTTCCTTCAGCTTTACCAAAATCGGTTCCTCATCTTTTTTCACCCTTACATCAATCACGAAGGACGATTTTGATTCATCCTGAACTACCACACCGCTATCAGTTGAGTTGACCAAATGAACTCCTACAATTCCTGTTAAGAATCCTGAGGTGCCCAACTCCTGAGTCCCCATCTTTTATTCCTAAGATCATGACAAATACGAAGTGCACTCTAATTCATCTGAAATTCATCCGAAATTCTCCGGTCACAACCCAAATACATATTCCAATCCTGAAACCCACTCTGGATCGGTTGGAACCATCAAGTTACCCACGTAAAGTTGCTTGACCCCGACTTTAACATGGTCACATCTAGCTTCCTCAAAACTTATAAATTCAACCCGAGGTTCAAATCACTCTCGAATCAGCTTATAATCCCTACAAACTACCCAACTAAATCATAACTCATCATCTGGAACCAATCAAGCTTTAAGAATTCAATTTCGAGCTTGACAACCTAGATTGTTGACTTTGGTCAACCATCAAACTTCAAACCCTTCAAAAATCAAAAGTATCACCCAATTTTCAATTTATCATATCGGAATAAAGTCTTCCACTTATGCAAGTTATGAACAACAGGGTAATGATATTGAAAGGTTCATCCCAGCAAAACAGATCGATAATCACAAAATGACCATGTGGCTTGCTACACTTCCAGACTTGGTTAATAACTAGGCTTCTTGTACTAGGTTCGGCATCTATGGCGGGGATAGGGAGTTATCCTGAATGTACGCATCTTAACCAATATTTCCATCATGGGGAACGTCCTTAGGGTTTAGAGTAAGGGAATCATGAGCATGAATTGTGCAAGAAGTCTGATCTTGGCATATACCTGATATAGCACCATTTCATGAGCCGATAGAACAAACTTTGGGGACTGAATTCATAGGACTGAGTGTGCTAAGAAAAATGGGTTCGCATACATATTAGATTTATGACATGAAACGAAATGGGTAATATTGAGATTGCAGACAGACGGGGTTGCCTATCATCTTAGGGTTCTGAACATAAGCACGAGTTGAGCGTTGCATCGAACGATACGTAAGGGAACATCTAAAGAAGAAAGGAGGGACTACCCCAAAATTCTATCCATGGGACTTCCTTACTAGAAACTCAAGACATGAATGGTCCTTCAACTTACCATTTCCTTATCTCCCATGTGATAATCTCATATTATAATGCTCAAAGGGAATTATACCTCTTATAGTAGTCCTTGAAACTCACAATTATGATAGGTACGAGGGAATAACTTATGACATACCTGAGACTACATCTGCGGTTGACCGCTATTCGCTCTTAATAACCTGTACTGTTGAGGTGGGTAATTTGTTGGAGCTCATGGAGAAGGATTCGGAGCACGACCTTTCCGACCATCTTGGTTGGCTGAAGTGCAATCCCTGTGTTTATGACCGAGTTGGCCATAATAAAAAACAAACATTTGTACCTGCCACGAACATCCCTAGGTGGTGCTTTCTGCAACGCCCGCAATTTGGGTAAGTAATCTCCCTCACCCGGGGCTTGTACCCCCAAGCTTGGACTAGAACTTCTAGAGGGTTTGAGAGTGACTCCCACTACTCGACCCTTGTTGGGATCTCTTAAGGTTTCTATCCCTAGACCTCTTGTTTCCCTCTTGTTCCCTCTACACTCCCCAAACACACTAGAGTCACCAACCTCCGGCGGGCTCTCCTTTATTAGTCCTTGAATCATAGTAGCTACTGCCTCCCCGGTAGGGTTCACTGGTGCGATAGCCTGCTGGTGAGGCTGGGTGATCATAGCTCACATCAATACTATGAGAGCGGCTCCGAGCTCCGTATCAGTAACTTGCATTGAATCCATTGGAGATGGTGGCGCTGGCTGACTCCCATCATTGTTCTGATAAGACATGATTCTACACACGCGTATAGAACGAGTTATAAGAATAGGGACACTTCTCATTGCATGACATAGATCATAAAAGAAGGGAACATTTCCTAAACATCTCGTAGACTCTTCATCATAAGTGTGACGTGTTTCACACTCATGAAAAAGACTCTACTTAACACGGCTTTCAGACACCCTAGGACACTTCAAACCTATTGCTCTGATACCAAGTTTGTCAGGACCTGAACGTAGACCCGGATTGTAACACGGGACAAGGAATCCTGAGAGGCCCCAAGTTGACCCATGGCATAAGCATACATACAACTTCATTCTCTTTAAGTGTAAAACAGAACGTAAGGCATAGAGGAAATGTGAACATATCATAACATAACATAACATAACATAGGGAGTCACTAGACATACACGCATGCTGAGTTCTACATACTGTCTGAAAGCCTCTACTATATATGATGGGTTGATGGGACAACACCCCTAACTAACCTGGCCAAGTACTGAAGAATAAATAACATAAATGTCTGTCAAACGGCCCTCGGAACATGAGGACTCACCAATAAGCAGAAGGTGAACACTGAGATAATCTATAGATTAGGATGAACTTGACAGTCGGGTCCTGTATCATAAAATGATACAACATAGAAAATATGCAGTTAGTATGTGGAATGCACCGAGTATGAAAGGTAAGTAGAATAGATATTTAAAATACGTGATAACTCATAAAACATCATGAGAGTAGGAAATCATCCTCATATCATAAATATTGTGACATAACGTAAGGCTCAAGGTTTTCAAATCATTCATTTTCATAATCATAAGAGAAACTTTATGAAATCATCACTTAAGCCAATATCATGAACATAATAGTGCATAAAAACATGCAGAACAATGGGAGGACTCATCATAACCGACACCATCATGGTAGAGCCTTTCATGATGCCCTAACTAGGTCACTCATATGGGCAGAGTCACCCCTGGCATGCTAGGCGGGGACGTGCATTATGTGATATCACGAAAAGAGGGGATACTTATCATTGGAATGTATCATTATAGACCCACAGTGGCACGTGGCTATGAGACATCGGCGTAGTCCTTTGAATGTCGGACTGCTCGGTGCTAGACACGGGTCCCAAAAACGTGCATATAGGCTCATACATAAATCAATAACATCATTCATGTAGATTCATGGCTAAAATAAACATTCATCATTCATTGATCCCCATTAAACATGATTATCCATGAATCAAAGGCCCTTTAGTCGGCCAACATCATAAATCAATAAATCATGGGAATCATTTCATAAACCATATATCATTCATCATCATGTGGAAATTTCCCAATACTTTTCCATGCTTTATAATACTTAATTCATTTGAAAACATGGTTATAAACATGGGTAACTTGAAAACGTTATTTTCATCATCAATAGTTCATAAATCATAAGGCCCATGCATACGTGAAATCATGCACATAACTTGTAAATCATCAAATCATGTTGGGTATTTGAATAAACCCATATTTAAAATCATAGATCATGTTGGGTTGTAAATATCAACAATTGAAGTTTAGATCATAAATCGATCTATCATAGATCATGCATAAGTAGGCTTAATTGAGTAGAGATTGAAATCAATAAATTTATAATCAAAATCGGTTGTAAAATCTTATCAAAATTCATAAAATATTATGTAAATCATAGATCATAAAAGCCCATTAGCAAATCATTATATTTTCACAAAAATTGGATTAAAATCCCATGAGATTTTTGGTAGAATTTCATAAACTAATAGAGGATGAGCATGGGTGTGAACGGAAACACCCATTCGTAACCCTACATACCTGGTTGGAGTTAAACTCTACACTCCATTGATTTCCCAAGAGGAGAATTTGGGTAGAAATCCTTGAATCACTCTAGATCACCTCTCTACCACTTTCTATTATTTTTCATGCATGAATGAGGATTTAGGCTAGTCTTTCCCCTCTTAAACCCACCTTTAAGAGGTTAAAACGACATAGTTTAGGACCCTAGTACCTAGGAATTACGGAAAATCCCTTACTTAAATCGCAGAATTTTGCTGGTTGCTAGTCCCCACGAGGGACTAGACGACTCGTCCCCAAGGAAAACAACTCATGGCCTTGAGTCATGATGTTCACTGCCAAAAATCTACCATGAGACCCCATGGAGGACACCACGAATCGTGGTGAGTGACCACTTCTCTGGATCACCATCCATAGCCTTGACTGCCCAATCTTCCTTTCCAAGCATCCAATCCAAGCCACGAGTAACCTCACGAGTCGTGTTGCCTGACCATGACTCATGTTCATGCCCGTGGGGTCCCCCAGGCCATTCCACCTCCCTGGTTGACCACGAGTCCCACAGTGACTCGTGGTCCCTCCTCACAGGTCACCTGATGACCCGTTCTGTGATCTGGTGCAGAATTCCAATTTTTCTCTGTTTCAACTCCCGAGTTTGATCTTTTGGTCTCCCTGGGTATAAAACTGTGGACCTCACCTTTTTTTAGCATCTCAGCCATCATGCTCTCTAACTTTGACTTTCCAGCCTCTCCCTCACGTGCATTAGGGGGCACGTACAATCTAGCTCAGTCGTTGCGTTAACCATCACTCCTTCTCCAATGTCCTTCATGCTCATGACCTCGGGTTCAATCTATGTTCCCATTCCGGTTATAGTTTTCTCTATATAGGTTCCAACTTTGGTTTCTAGAACCTTGAAGCCAAGGGTCTTGTCCAAACCCTTGAGCGTTGACTAGGAAACTCGCCACCTGGTTATCCAAGAAGTTTGCCTCCTCCTCTGAATTTGAGTGGTCTGGCCCTGGCTGCTATCATTATGTCTCAACTGCGTTCAACTTTCTTGCTCCAATTCCCATGATGTGCTTAGTAAGCAAATCTAATGAGGTGCACGTATAAGCCAACTCCTGATCACGCTCTTCTTCTTTCCTACATTGGTCTGCGGTCAAACCAACAACATATGTACTGGTCGCTGCGTCTGCCTCCTGGGTGTGCCATGCCCTATTTTATTTTGTCACCCTATCAAGAATGGTAGCGGCTTGCTTCCAGGTGTGGCACATTAGTGCTCCTCCCGCCACTATATCTGCTACAACTTTGGTACTTTGTTTTGGGACATATAAAAGATTTCAAACAAACTGTCATCTGGAATCTTATGGTTTAGGCACTTTGTCAACTTCTTCCTGAACCTCAACCAGGTTTCATGAAGTGCCTCAATTTTAAGTTGTCGTAAGTTGTAAATTTTGTCCTTGAGTTGCAGCATCTTGGAGGGTGGAAAGAATCTTTCTAAGAAAGATTGCTTGAGCTCCCTCCAATTGGTTATGGAGTCGTTGGGCAACTCTTATAACCATAATGTGTCTTCCCCAGATAGAGAAAAAGGAAAAAGTTTGAGTTTGATGGCATCTTGGCTGACTCCAAGCAACATGTATGCTTTGCATATTCCTACAAAGTTTATTAAGTGCAGGTTGGTGTCCTTAGCTGAATGACTACTGAACACCCCTTGCATGTTTAACAATTGAATCATGGTGCTCGTGATGTCAAATTTGGCCCCAACGGCTAGTGGTAGTGGTATAATTACTCCAGTTGACCCAACTTCATCAATGTCTGGGTCCTCATCATCGAAGAACTGAGGGGAAAATCTATGACCTCTATTGCCCCTCCCATGTTGACCAGCATTAACAACCTCATCTCTAACATCCTCCGCATCTTGATGTGCAGTTTGTTGAGCTAGCTCGGCTTGCCTAGTTTCTCCAACTATACGGGTATCTCTCTACTTCTGGTTTTTAATTCTACGCAATGTTCATTCGAGTTCGGGGTTCAAGGGAATCAGGGGATTTCCACTACACTGAGTGCTTGGCATTCACCGAGGAATAACCTATGGATATCACAAACAAAAAGAAAATATAATTCAGGAAATAACAAACAAAAGTCAATTACAAGAAATTAATCTAGTCTTTCCCGTATTCCCCAACAATGGCATCACTTTTTGATAATGCTCAAACTCACACCTCCTGATGAAGTATGAAGTAGACATTGTCAATAAAGAACCCAACTAAGAGGTTGTGGTCGAACCCACAGGGAATATAGAAGATCTAGACTAATTTCGATATGTGAACTTGTTGGTAAGCTCTCTAAATTGGGGGATTTTGAAGAAAGAAATAGTGAAACAAGATTATAACTGTGAATTAAATCAATATTTGCAAATAACTAGGGTATGTTTTCCCCATCGGTTCATAACTACTTCGGGTATACACATGTAATCAATTCAATGCTTACTTCTAGAACTAATAACTAGGGTTCATCCAAACGACTGGTTCATCTCTATTGGATGACTATACTCAATCATCGAGTCAGGTCTCATGAGAGATTTCAAACTAATTGTTATCAATATGTTCCAAATTTAACTCTCCTGCAACCACAACTCAAGTTAATATAATGATCATAAAGATCAAGGCTTTGTTGTAATTTTCTTTTTCTAATCTCTATCTCTCTAGGTTCAAACAAGTAAAGAATTCGGGCGAGTCCTAATGTTGTACACCATTAAGAAACATTTAACACTACAAGAAAAATCCTTATTTAAGACCGACATTTAGCGATGAGTTAATAATCCCGTCTGTAAAAGTATATGTATTGGGACAAGATTATATTCTGGTCCTTAATTCTAAGGTAAAAAAATCTGGTCCTAAGAAAATTAATAACCGATCCTAAGTTGTTATTGGAACCTTCTACAGGAAAAAAAGTGCCGCCAAAATATAACATTAAAATTTTAATAAAAAATTAAACTTTATTTTCACTTAAACTAATCTGAACTAATTAATAATTTTTTCTAAATTTGGTAAAAACGCTACATTCTCTATCAAAAACGTAGTGGTCGCAAAATTTTCCCTAGCAGCCTACCATTCATAGCAATTCTCGAAGTGTCTTCTCCCTTGGGTCGATTCATCATAGCTTTCCCTAGCTAGTCTCTGCTTTCCATCTCGCTCAATCCAGAATTCCAGGTATGCTTCTCTTCCATCAAGCTGCTCGTTTTTTAAATTCTCTTTATTGGAAAACAAATGACTAGTTAGTGAAGCACCAAGAGTCTCAGATGACTTTGAGGGAGTATTAGATGAAACAGAGACCATAATTTTTTCAAACAATCGAGAATAGTGTCAAGTTGAATCAACTATAACCAAAATTTTTAATACTCTTGTTAACATCTACTATCTATCCATGAAAATCCTTTGTATGGAAGTCTTTGGATTTTAATGAGACAGAGATCTAAGAAGAGACTGTTTGTTTGAAAAAACAACATTTCATCTAGCGACATGAATTTCCTGCTTCATATGTATGCTACTCTACTTTGATGATTGTACTGGAAATTGCACTGCTTTTTCATAATCAATTCCTAGATGTATATTAAAATTTCATTGCCTAGTAGTAGTGGCATTACCAGTTGATATTTGCTTCATATGTGGTGTAGCTTTTGCAAATTAATGAAATCTTGTTTACTTGATATTTAAGAAATAACAATTGACAACCAGTCTTCTTAGATAGAGAATGGAAAGAAATGTTGATTTTCAGTAAACTTAAAATTAATGATAGACATGTTAGGAGATACAATTGCAATCGGTAGCAGAAGAAGAGAAAAGGACAAAAATGCTATTTTATGTATACTTACTATAAACATGGGAGTTGGAGGCTCAAATGCTTTTAATTCCTCAAGTATCCTATATACAAAGACGAAGGCCAAAAACTGTAAAGACTTCCATTCAACATTATGCTTTATAAAAATCCAAGCTAACTGCAAAAGTTAATATATACAATAAAATAGTATCATTAAGAGCATGGAGATCAATATTTCATTAAATCAAGAATGAAAAATGCATTTAGTAGAGAGTGATGACAGTGATTAACAAATGATTATCTTTTTTTTTTCTGGCAACGAAAATTACTCATTTTATCTTCCACTTATGAAACATTACTCGTTGCAATACAAAGTTTCTTCTTTTGTGTATTAATTTTTAGGAACAGTGCATACCCCCAAAGAGATTGAAGCCTTAAACAAATGAGGTTCATCTCAAGGTAGGCTGAACCTTTAATCACAAATTTTAGGCACTAAAAATGTCTTTGATTTAGTTCTTCCCGATGATTGGTTACTTTATATGATGTTTCCTATATCTGAATGATAATTTAATTTTAGATTGATTTGTATAAATCCCTTCAATTAAAACTTAAGATACTCATATTTTTACAATTTCATTTTAATCCTTAAAAGACCTTGAAGGCTGACCACATAACTCCTTAATTACTTAATGAATAAAAGTGAAAAACTTGAAAAAGAACTCAGAGAAGTGGATGCAGGCAGAGGCAGGTTGAAACATCAGTAAGCTTTCATGCACTTTATGTAGGGTGAAACCATGCTTGAATGGAAACAAATATTTGGAGCTACCGCAGTTGTACTTGTCATCTACAAAAATTATGAAACATCCAAGGCACCATAATGATTCTATAAGCACATATAAACTGTCCAATTAAAAAAAATATCACTTCTATTGTAAGTTGGATAGTGCACATCCCCTAGAAAACCAATAAAAAAAGATCCATAGATACATTAACGTACAAAAAATTGAAAGAATACCCTCACAAAAGATGGAAATAACTAGTCTTTGTCTCAAAAGATTGTGACTTTTCAAGTCAACCATATTTGTTTTATATTTTGAAAGGAAAATACTTCCAATTTAAGAATTCTTCATATAGTTTTATGAATTTTCTAAATTACACTTCCATACGAATTTATCCACGATTTATACTACGATAATTTGTGAACTAGCATCCTAAAAGAAAAACATGATAACCACAACAGAACAGAGAGGTAATTATCTTTGTCATCAGATTTGGGGAACCTGAAAGCATATCAATGATAAAGTTAGACAAAACAATTAAAATTTATACCTAAAAAGGGTAAAATAAATTGCATAATTTGCTGCATAAGATTTCTTACCAATAATTGTAAAGCAAAGATACTTTGAGGGATAAGGACTGGAAGGAGAAGAGAAACTAATAGCATACTGAAATGTTTGCATACAAATATTTAGTCACTTCCTAATGTATATTGCACCCCTTTGACTTGTAATGGAATATCTGGAGCTAACTTTCATCTGGCGAGATCAGTATGTGCCTTATGTCTATTGTGCATTATGCTGTGATGATTGTGCTTTTTGATCTATCAAATGAAAAGTAACATGGCAGTATTATTTGATAATATCTCTTGTTGTTTGATGTACTTGTACCATTTAAAAGAAAATGATGTTTGGAACTTTATTTTTTAGTGTGGATAAACTAATTGATATTTAACTTATAGAAAATAGCAATTAACAACCAATTTTGGTAGATAGAGAAAGGAAAGTATAAAGAAATTGAATTATTTCTGCGTATTTGGTTGGAACAGTTCCTTTGTATGTTTTATTTTTGATAGGTTCCTATATATGTTTTATGAGGCACCATATGAATGAACATGGAGTTTAAGATATTAGATTGATAGGTGTATTTGCTAAGTAGTTGTCGAAATAAATATTAAAATGTTGAAATCCTGGGATTCTAATAGAATTTGTTCAGAGAGACAAAGAAGTGGAGGCCTGGATGGTATGTTGAGAACCTGGGGAATTCATAATTTTTTATGTATCTTATAGTCATATGATTGTATATTGCAGTACATTATTAAAGAAGCATAGGTCCAAAGTGCAACGTTAGAGTTCAACTCAGTTGTATGCATCTAATTGTAATAAGTTGTGTGCATCTTAGTATTTTTCTTATCATTTATTTTTTATTAATCTAATTTTTAGGTATTCTCCAAGGTCATGGAACCTTTTAAGCAATGGATTCAACTTGTTAATAATTGGCTTGATGAAACTTACTTAACCCGGGTGCAAAAGTTTTTAGATTATGCTTTTCAGAAAATAGGAGAAAAATATAAAATATGATGTCCATGTGTTAGATGTTGCAATACAACTTTAGGAACTCGTAAGTCAGTTGAGACACATTTGAAAGTACATGGAATAATTCAAAATTATAATTTTTGGTATCACCATGGGAAATAGTTAGGTGAGCCACTGTCAAAATCTAAAGATGAAGATAGTGAAGATGAAGATGATAATGAAGTAAAAGAATGTGAGAGTGAAGATAATATACAAGAACTATTGATATATTTACATCCTAATCTTGATGGAGAAACTACATACATTGGTTGTGACGATTTAATTGAGAAGGAACCAAAGCTGAAGTGAAATTTTTTTACAGCCCATTGAAGAATTTCGAGCAGCCATTGTACCAAAATTCAAAATCTTCAAAATTTTCCTCTTTGATTAAATTTCTTCACATCAAAAGTATGGGTTATTGGAGTAATGAGTCATTTAAAATGCTATTGAAAATATTAAAAGAGGAGTTGTTGTCTGATGGTGCCAATTTTCCAAACTCATATTATGAGGCAAAGAAGATAATTCAAGACCTTGGGCTATCTTACAACAAGATTGATTCTTGTACTAATGATTTCATGTTATTTTGGAATGAGGATAGCCTACTTGATTCTTGTAAAATTTGTGGTGCGTCCAGATGGAAAATAGATAGACATAGCAGGGAAACAAAGAATAAAAAAGGTAAAAAGCTATCATCAAAGTCTTTACGCTATTTTCCCTTAAAGCCTAGGCTTCAGAGGTTGTTTATGTCCACAAAAACATCTATTCTAATGACATGGCATAAGGATAAACGAGTTGATGATGGAATAATGAGGCACCTAGAAGATTCAATGACATGGAAGGCATTTGATAAACTTCATCCTTCATTCGCAAACGAGCCACAGAATTTTTGACTTAGACTTGCAAGTGACGGATTTCAGCCATTTCACAATCAAAAAACTCTAGATAGCATTTGGCCTGTGGTTCTTATTCCTTATAATTTACCAACTTGGTTGTATATGAAACAAGAAAATTTTATTTTGTCAATGCTTATTCCTGGTTCAAATGGTCCAGGAGATGCAATTGATACATATCTTCAACCTTTATTTGAGGAACTGAAGGAGTTGTGGGAAGTTGGTATTGAGACCTTTGAAGCATCAACTAGACAGAATTTTAAGTTGCATGTTTCTTTGTTATGGACCATCAATGACTTTCCAGCATATGAAAATTTATCTGGATGAAATAGAAAGGGAAAATTGGCATGCCCGTGTTGCAATAAAGACACTTCCTCAATTTGGTTGGCTAATAGTAAGAAGCAGTGCTTTATGGGTCATCAATGTTACCTTCCTTTGGTTCACAAATGGAGGGATGACAAGGAGTTATTTGATGGTACAACAGATAAAAGGCTTCCACCAAAAATGTGTTCTAGTATTGAGATACTTAATCATGAGCAAGATCTTGACGAGCTACAGTTAACAAAGGATCCAAAGAAAAGAAAGAAGATATCGCATGAAAATCGGAAGGATAATTGGAATACGAAAAGCATCTTTTTTGAACTTCCATATTAGAAATCTCTCTTGTTGCGACATAATTTGGATGTTATGCATATTGAAAAATTATATGTGATAACATTATAGGGACAATCATGAATGTCAAAGGAAAGACCAAGGACACATTTAAAACTCGATTAGACTTGCAAGAAATGAACATTAGGCCAGAATTGCACCCCATCGAAAGACAGGAGAAAGTTGAAGTTCCAATTGCATGTTACACATTGCCTCCCATAGATAAGCACAAATTATGCCTTTTCTTAAAGAATCTAAAGGTCCCTAATGGATTTTCATCTAATATTTCTCAATGTGTGAACTTGAAAGATCACAAGATATCTTGGTTGAAAAGTCATGATTTCCATGTTCTTCTGCAACATATACTCCCTCTTGCACTTCGTGGTATGTTGTCCAAAGAAGTGTGTGAACCGCTTATTGAGTTATCTATATATTTTAGTGCGCTTGGATCAAAAGAGTTGAGGATTGATGACTTGGTGAATATTGAAGCGCAAATTCCCATAACACTTTGCAAGTTAGAAAATGTTTTCCCTCCTTCATTTTTTGATGTCATGATGCACTTGCCTATTCATTTATCTACTAAAGTGGAGATTGCTAGACCTATTCATTATAGGTGGATGTATCCTGTGGAATGATGGTTATATTTTTTGAAATCTCTCATTTGTAATAGGGAATGTCTAGAAGGTTCTATTGCAGAAGGCTACCTTGCAAATGAATGTATGACCTTATGTTCAAGGTATTTGCATAGGATTAGTACAAAATTCAATCGGCCTGAATGAAATTATTATGGGGGTTTAAAAGAATCTAATGGAGGTTTATCTATGTTTTGTTAATCTGGAAAAACTTTGGGAGCTAAAGAACTATGTGAGCTTGAAGCATATGAATTGGAACAAGCACATATATACATCCTGAAGAACTGTGATAAAGTCATATCATATTTTGAGTATGGAGAGTTCTTTAATATTGTCTTCTTTTTCTAATTTCCTTTGGGGAAAATTCTTTAATATATTTCATTTATGGTTCACTTCAATTTTGTAGAGAATTTGCACAAACTCATATGGAAATTTCTTAACAATTATCTGACATAGAGTGGAACCGACAATTTATTGAATGGTTTAAAGTTAGGGTGAGTAATACATAAACATCAAATGTGACATTTTAATATTGTATTACTTATTCTAAAATATTCAATGTAACCTTATTGATAGATCACACAACTACATAAAGTAGATGATAGTCGAATCATGAAAGATCTGCTTTCACTTTCACGTAATCCTACAAAGTATTCGACACGTTCTAATGGTTATATTGTTAATAGATATATATTTCATGTAGAAGATTATGATAAAAATATAAGGACTCAAAATTGTGGTGTTGTTGTAGTTGGTGAAAATGATAAATATAGTGAGAATCTTGATTACTATGAAGTTTTGACAGATGTAATTGAATTGAAATTTGTCACAAATAGAATAATGACTTTGTTTTGATGTAATTGGTTTGATGTGTATGACAAGACAAAAGGAGTTAAATGAGATGAGTATGACCACCTTCTCAGCCGAGGACTATGTTGAACTGTATATCAGAGAAATAGTTTGGTTACATGGTGTTCCAAAATCTATCATTTTTGATAGGGGGCACAATTCACGGCTAGATTTTGGCAGTCAGTTCAGAAAGGCTTGGGAACACAGGTTAATTTGAGTACAATATTCCATCCTCAGACAGATGGGTAGGAAGAACGTACAATTCAGACGCTCGAGGATATACTGTTGGCATGTGTGTTAGACTTTGGGGGCAGTTGAGATGCGCATTTACCATTTATTGAATTTTCTTTCAACAATACTTATCATTCGGCAATCTAGATGGCGCCATATGAGGCCTTATATGGGCACAAATGTAGATCCCCTATCGGGTGGTTTGAAGTAGGGGAAGTAGAGTTAGTAGGACCTGACATGATTCACCAGTCAGAAGAGAAAGTCAAACTCATCAGGGAGCGCTTGTTAACAGCCTAGAGTCTCCAGATATATTATTTTGATGTGCGATGTAGAAACTTGGAATTTAATGTTGATGACTGGGTATTTATGAAGGTTTCACCCATGAAGGGCGTGATGAGGTTTAGTAAGAAGGGCAAGCTTAGCCCCAGATTCATTGGCCCATATTGGATCCTCTTAAGAATAGGCCAAGTGGCATATGAGCTAGACTTACCTCCAGAGTTAGAATCTGTTCACCCGGTCTTTCATATGCCAATTTTGTGAAAAAGTATAGGGGACTCGTCTCGAGTCGTTCTAGTTGAGGACGTTCAGGTTACTGAAGAATTAGCCTACGAAGAAGTTCCAGTAGCCTTATTAGATCAATAGATTCGTAGGTTGAGAATAAAGGATGTCTCCTCTGTTAAAGTATTATGGACGAACAGGAATAAAGGGGAGATGACCTGGGAAGCCGAGAATGATATGAAGTCTAAATATCCTCACTTGTTCCAAGATTGATTCAGATTATGCAGTTAAGGTGAGGTTGTTGTTTAGTTGTTATTTTACTGCTTGTTCTATCAGTATTGTTGCTTAGCTACCCCTTTTTATTGTGTAATGGTTGTTATAGCATCCTGCGAGGCGCCTATGTTAGACTTTTCTGCGTTTCAGGTTTTTGAATAGCCCATGTTATAGAGGAGACTCTCCGAAATTTTTCTAAATCTTTGTAAATAGAATTAAATCCTTTAAGTTTGAGAATGACATTCGAGGACGAATGTTCCTAAGGGGGAAGGATGTTACACCCCGTAAATGTTAACGATTACTAAGCGTACACGTGGATTTGTGATGAATAAAGAGAGCATGAAGCTTGTAGAAAAGCCTCGGAAACAGGGTCGGATGAAACCAACACGCACAGGGACAGCGCGACGCGCCAGCCAGCAGCGCACTGGCCAGCATGGCGCGCCAGGCTTGCTGGCACCTTGAGAGGCACGGCACGACACTG
>JACEIK010000430.1:389885-401361 GCA_018107945.1 Datura stramonium | reverse complement strand
CATTTTCATTATATGACTTCGGCCAAGTAAAGAGAATATGGAGGTTTTAGTAATTTTTTGTCCGATTACGCTACCAAACGCCGTCCAATTTGAAATTAACATCGGGTAATGAGTTTTAGGCCTACGAGAAGAATTACTACAGAGTTATTTTATCAAAATATGCTCGGCAAATCGGAACTCCACCGAGTAGAAGTTGTCAAAATTTCTCCAAATTGATTCCTAAACGACCACAGGCTTTAGGTAAGTATTTCTCCCTTCTTAACTCTCAGGAAATTATAGGTTTTCGTCCGTAGTTTACAAAGTTTAATTATAGTTTCTATTAGTATGAAAATTTATTGTTTCTTCCAATTTAGTATTAAAATTAGTCCCATTTTCCCTAGTATCAAAGTTACAGCTGAAAAGAGCTGACCAATACAAGTTCAAACTCTTCGGTTATTCAGGAAACGACAATCAAGGTATGTTAAGGCGAATTCCTTCGGCAAGTTATTTCCTATAGCATTGTAATACAACTTGAGCCCTTGTAGGAGAGTCAAAAGTATGTTTATTGTGGATAGCTACTATTGTTAGTCGAGACTAGCACTTTATGTATAGTTTGGGATTGACCCTGCCCTATATAGCCTTTCATGACAAACCCCAGGATTACTAGCTACGTCGACGCCCGCCAGGGGCTATGTGACATTTCTCTAGAGAGCGATATTCCATCCCACGAGATGATACAGAGGCCAAAAGGTTATAATACAGTCCATTCCATGTCTGGACTATTATGTTTATGCCCTATCGGCATCACACCCTTGTCGAGCCTGGTGCCAGGGTGCAATTATCAAAAGTCCATCGTACTCAAACGCATCTACAGTTAAGGAGTGGAACGGGCTCAGTTGTAGACCCAGGGGACCGGTAGGATGGTTATAGTTACCTGTTGACTCATTTTGACCTGATTAGGGGTATATAGATTGAAGTGAACATGCCAGGGCTTATGGGGGCCTTGGGCTGGTTATTGTGTGTTGGATGTCGGCCCACATAGGATTCCCTTTTATTGCTTGTTGTTGGTTAGTTGTTTTCTTTTACAAGTGGCTATACAACATTGTCGGTCAGAGGATGTATTTACAGTTAAGATATAGCTCGTTGTTTTCTTGAATTGGGTTGCAGGCATGCACCAGACGTGCATAAGCCTAGCCAGGTTAGACAGATTCTAGTGTGGAACTAGGTGGCAGTCATTCCTCCCAAGGTGTGGCATGACATAAAGATGGGTTGGTTGTGTATTGTGATGCTTCCAGAGTTGGACTCGGTTGTGTTCTGATGCCGCGAGGCAAGATGATAGCTTATGCCTCTAGACAACTCAAAGTTCAAGAAAAGAATTATCCGACTCATGACATGGAGTTGGCAACTATTGTGTTTGCATTAAAATATGGAGACACTACTTGTATGGAGCTCATGTAGATTTTTTCACTGATCACAAGAGCCTCCAATATGTATTCCGTCAGAAGGACCTATATCTTCGTCAGAGAAGGTGGTTAGAGCTCTTGAAGGAATATGATACGAGCGTGCTATATAACTCGAGCAAAGCCAATGTGGTGGCTGATGCCCTAAGAATAGTGTCTATGGGTTGCGTGGCTCATATTGAGGAAGGCAAAAAGGAATTGGCAAAGGATATCCACATACTAGCTCAATTAGGGGTGCAGTTGGTTAACTCAGCTGAGGGTGGAGCGGTGATGCAAAGCAGGTCAAATTCCTCTTTGGTGGTTGACGTTAAGTTCAAATAGGATGAAGATCCCATTTTACTTAAACTCAAGGAAGTGGTTCTCAGGAAAGAGGTTGAGGCTTTCTCTAAAGGGGGAGATGGTATGCTCCATTACTAGGGCAGGTTGTGTGTACCAGACATCAGTGATTTGAGATAGAAGATACTAGATGAAACCTATAGTTTGAGGTATTCTGTACACTTGGGTGCTACAAAGATGTTCAATGATCTACGGGATATTTATTGGTGGAACGACATGAAAAAAGACATTGCTGAATTTGTAGCTAAGTGCTCGAATTGCTAGCAAGACAAAATAAAGCACCAAAGACCGTGAGGTATGACCCAAGATATCAGCATACCCACATGAAAGAGTGAAGAAGTAAATATGGACTTTATTATGGGTATACCTTGAACTTGTCGGCAACATGATTCCATATGGGTAGTAATAAACCGGATAACTAAGTCAGCACATTTCCTCCCAATTAAGACTACAGATTCAGCTGAGGACTATGCTAAACTTTATATACAGGAGTTGTTCAAGCTTCATGGGGTGGAATTATCCATCATCTCAAACAGAGGTACCTAGTTCACCTCACATTTCTGGAAGTCTTTTCAGAAGGGACTTGGTACCTAGGTCAAGCTCAGCACTACTTTTAACCCACAGAAGGATGGACAAGATGAGTGAACCATTTATACCCTGGAAGATATGTAGAGGGAGTGTATGATCGATATCAAGGGCAGTTGGGATGATCACTTGCTTCTCATCGAGTTTGCGTATAACAACAGCTACCACTCTAGTATTCAGATGACTCTATTTGAGGCATTGTATAGTAGGAGGTGTAGGTCTCCTATAGGGTGGTTGAGGTTTGTGAAGCTACCTTGATAGGGATAGACTCAGTCACGAGGCAATGTAGAAAGTACAACTCATCCGAGAAAGATTGAAAGCTTAGAGCCGTCAGAAATCTTATGCCGATGTGAGGAGAAGAGAGTTGGAGTTTCCAGCTGATGACTGGGTTTATATGAAAATTTCACCCATGAAAGGGGTGATGACATTTGGGAATAAAGGAAAACTCATTCCCAGGTATGTGGGACCCTATAAAATTTTGAGGCGTATTAGCAATGTAGCCTACGAGCTAGAATTAACTCTAGTGTTGGCATTTGTGCACCCAGTATTCCATGTGTCTCTATTGAAGAAATGCATTGGTGATCCAACTTCAATTGTACCATTCGACAGTGTGGGGGTGAAAGATAGTCTCTTTTACGAAGAAGTCCCAGTTTAGATTCTTGATCGTCAGGTTCATAAGTTGAGAAACAAAGAAGTAGCTTCAGTAAAAGTCTTGTGGAGGAATCAACAGGTTGAGGGAGCTATGTGGATGGCCAAAGCAGATATTATGGCTAGATACCCACATTTGTTCTTTTCCGGCTCAATTTCAGTTTAAGGTACAAATTTTCTCCCTAAAACTCCATTCAGTTTGTGTGTTACAGTTCTTCATGTAATTAAACATGTGACGATTAGTGAATTCAGTTCAGACTTGTAGTTCATTTTGGAGGTAGTCATTCCGTTAGTTTTCAGGCTTTACGGACAGTATTTGAATATAATGATTGTAATTCTCTACTTTTGTGTGTGTCTTCCAATATTCGAGGACGAATATTCCCAAGGGGGAGATATTGAAATGCCCCAAAAACTCAAAAACTAGACCTGGGAGTTGAAACGGAGAAAATAGAAATTTCTGCCCCAGATCACAGAACGAGTCATCCTGTGACCTCTGGGGGTAGGCCACAAGTCGTGAAGTGACTCGTGGGGAAGGGTCCAGACTTGGTAGATAAAGTTAGGAAAAATAGAGTGACCACAGGTGTGACCACGAGTCGCGGTCAACACCACGATCTGTTAGGTTACCTGTGGCCAGTAGTCGATTGAAGACAAGGAGGAAATTTGGCAGTGTACTTCATGATTAGTCACCACGAGTCGAGGTCCATGCCATGATTCATTAGGTGACCCCTGGTTCAAAATAGTTGGGAGAGTAATGATGTTGGTAGTGTAGTTGATGAGTGGGTCACCATGAGTCATACACCACGAGTCGTGGTGTTCCCCATGGTGACCAATAGGGGATTTTGGGCAGTGGACTCAACGAATGTGACAATGAATTCTGGTCACTGGGCACGAGTCATAGGGTCCCCCACGGGGACTAGCAGTAAGTTTTTCCTACGAATTTTCTAAGGGCGCTTCGATAATTTCCTAACCTCCTAGATCCTAGACTAAGTCATTTTGGGTTATTTTGAGGGGATTTAGAGGGGGAAAATGGTTTTCCACCCTCATTCCCACTCATCTTTAGAAAAACACCGTAAGCTTTCCTCTCAAGAAAGACTAGGGTTTTTCCTCCATTGCAGCAGTCCAAGCTTCCTTCTCCAAGGAAATTCTAACTCAGTTATGTGAGAATTTAACAAGGGGATAGTTCTTCCCTTGTGTTCCTCAAAACCCTTCTCTAGTTTCTCAATAAATCCTTGCCTTGAGCTCTCGAATGGGAAGAGAATATAAGTCAGCTTTCTTTGAATTTAAATAGACTGATATCCATGATTATTTTAGACATGATTTCCATCATTTCATGATTAAGTTGATGTTATTCCCCTAAAAGTGAATTATATCCCTGAGCTGTCGACTGAGGTTGAATTATGTATCAGATTCCTTTTAGCTTGAGATATGCTTTAATCTGATTGTTAGATATTTTTTTATTATTTAGATATCATGTAATTGCTCTCTTAGGAAGAATGATTTTAGTCCTATTGTTGAATGAGAATACCTATAATTTTGCTGGTTGGATTAGACTTCCTTATTGCTTGATTTTAGCCATATTATGGATTTCCGTATTCTTAGAATATGTTGAAATCTTTGTTAGCTGCTTAGTAGTTTAGTTCAGTCCGAATGTAGGAATCCGCAATGTTACTCAGAATTTGTTAGCTGATCAGTTTGACTATAAAAAATTTTGAGGTGTCTGTGATACCTCCCAATTATAAATATTAGACTCTACATTAGATTTAGTGGTTCGTCAGGCGATCATGATATTTTTAGATAAGCAGCTTTGACCAGTTTTAGAACCCTGTTATAGAATTCCATTCGATAAGACTCTCAGGGTACTTCCCAGATAGGTATTCCTGACTAGTCTTGGGCCCCAGCTTCGAGTTATGTACTTAGCAGTCAGTCTAGGATTATCCAGTGAGTAGGACATAGCACCGAGCGGACCGGGGTTCCAGTGCACCCAATTTCATAGAACTACATTACCACCATAGGTTACAGTTTATTTGTCCTCACGACCCCAGACTTGTGATCACCCAGTTCATGCCTTTATACCCTGGCAAGGTATATTGGTCCTACCGGTGGGGCGTATACATCAGACTCCACGTCTAGCTCACGTGGTATATATCGGTTATAGACTCTCCCACTGGTCAGCTAAGTTCAGTCTTAAATTATTCAGCTCAAATCAGTTCAGTACAGTA
This sequence comes from Datura stramonium, assembly GCA_018107945.1. Lineage (NCBI taxonomy): Eukaryota > Viridiplantae > Streptophyta > Magnoliopsida > Solanales > Solanaceae > Datura > Datura stramonium. The sequence goes on along the minus strand of JACEIK010000430.1, from coordinate 396,134 downwards.
CGTTAGACTCAGAATTTCAGACTTAGGGCATGTCTTTGACCATTAGACAGGGTCATCTTGACCACCTTAGTTTACTTAAGTTATTTTAGTTTTCATTGCATGTCGTTTCAGTTCAGTCATTTATATCCAGTATTATGTTTTCTCCTACTTACTCAGTACATTCAAAGTACTGACGCATACCCTTTTATGCTATATCGTTTCATGATGCAGCCGTAGATTCTCAAACTCAGCGCCGTTAACTAACCTCGCTCAGACTTTCTCAGCAGCTTCATTGGTGAGTCCTCATCCTTCGAGGACGAAGATTATTTCTTTTGACTTAGTTTGTTTTATTTAGATTTGGAGTTAGCTGGGGACTTGTCCTAGCAACTAATCAGTTGTAGTGGCTATTAGACATAAACATGTTACTTTAAGACTTTTAGTTTTTTTCAGACGATTTTAATCTTTATTGATTTAGTTTAATTTCCTACATAAATGTTTTATGATAGTATTTTAAAGCTTTCGCAAATTATGTTTACTCAGAATGTCAGTGTATGATAGACAAGGGGTTGACTTAGGGTTACTTATGACTCCAAGTACCATGTGCCGTCTAGGGTGTATACTCGGGGCGTGAAAAACTTGGTATTAGAGCACTAGGTTTAGAGTATCCTCGAAATGTCTGAAAGCCGCATCGAGTAGAGCCCTTTTCATGAGTGTGAAGCACGCCACACTTATGACCGGGAGACTACGAGATGTTATTAGGAAATCTCTCTATTGTTCATACTATTTATCGTGCGTTAAAGTTCAATTCTAGAAATTTTATCTAACTCGTGCTCTATTTTGTTTCAGTGAGTCATGCCTCCCAGATGCGGTAACGGAAGAAGGACCAGCAACGCTTACCGACCTGCCCCACCAGCTCCAATATCCCCTCAAGACGACATAGTGTCCACCACAGAGTTCAGGGCGGCTATCCAGCTGAACGCTTAGACAGTCACCAATCAGTTGAACCAGCAGATGGTTTCGGTGAACACAAATATGTCCGCAACAGCTTCTAGGGTGCGAGACTTCACCCGAATGAACCCTCTATCCTTTCAGGGATCCAACGTGGGGGAGGACCCCCAAGAGTTCGTGGATGAGGTTAAAAAGATTACCCATATAATGGGCGTCAGCTCCTCTGAGAGTGTTGACCTGGCTGCCTACCAGCTAAAAGGGTAGCCTAGGTCTTGTATGAATAGTGGAAAGAGGGACAGTGGGAGCAGGACTAGTGGAGTGGGAGTAGTTTAAAACAGCCTTCATAGCCATATTTTTCCCTCGGGAGCTTAGGGAGGCAAAAGTGGCTGAGTTCATGAACTTGAGATAGGGCAACAGAATAGTATAAGAATATGCATTGGAGTTCACCAGGCTGTCTAAGTACACTCCAGAGATGGTAGCCAAGCTAAGGGCTCATATGTTTAAATTTGTGAATGAAGTGTCGAACCTGGTCCTTAATGAGTGCAGGACTGCAATGCTTATCAAGGAAATCGATCTCTCCAACCTTATTGTTCATGCCCAGTATATTGAGGCAGAGAAACTGAAGGACATGGAGCGAAAGAACAAGCGGTCAAGGAAGGGCCAGTCAGATTATGGTCAGTAGTGGTCAGGCGGTAGTAGCCACCCACAGCAGCAGCAACAACAACAACAGAGAGCATCCAGCACCCAGCTCAACTAGCGCCCTAACCTTTTAGTCTCGCCAGGATCAGAGGGGTGGAGAATCTAGCTCTCAGTTCCAGAGCTACAGTGCCAGCAATAGGTATCCATCTTTCCCTAAGTGTGGAAAGAACCATCCAGGATAGTGTCTACGGGGTCGAGAGGGCTATTTTGGTTGTGTACATCTTGATCATCGAATTAAAGATTGCCCGTCAGCAGGACTGGGGAAGAGCACAATCCACCACATCAGCATCTCCAGCCGCCCGACCAGCTCTACAGGACCACATATTAAGTATGGATGGCAGTTAGTGCCAAAACCATTTTTATGCATTGTCTTCTCATCATGACCAGGAGAGCTTACTTGACGTAGTCACGAGTATGTTATGCCTCTTTCATCTAGATGTGTATGCCCTACTATATCTAGGAGCCACACTATCGTTCGTGACTCCTTATGTAGCAGTCCAGTTCAATATCAATCCATAGGTCCTTTTAGAACCATTCTCAGTCTCCACCCCAGTTGGCGAGTCAGTTAGAGCCAACCGAGTGTATAGAAACTACCCAATCTCAGTCTTCAATAAAGTCATTCCAGCTGACCTTGTAGACTTAGACATAGTCGGCTTCAACCTCATCCTTGGCATGGATTGGTTACACTTCGATTATGCCTCAGTCAACTGCAGAACTAGGGTCGTCAAGTTTCAGTTCCCGAATGAGCCATCTCTAGAGTGGTCGAGCAGTAGTTCAGCGCCAAAGGGTAGGTTTATTTCCTACATTAATTCTAGGAAGCTTATTTCTAAGGGATGTATTTACCATCTAGTTTGGGTAAAGGATTCCGAATCTGAGACCCTAATTATCCAGTCAGTCCATGTGGTCAGCGTGTTTGCAGATGTGTTCCCTGAAGATCTTCCCGGAGTTCCTCCTAAACGGGAAATTGACTTTGGCATAGACCTTATCCCAGATATTCAGCCCATCTCCATCCCTCCTTTCTGAATGGCTCCAGCTGAGCTTAAAGAGTTGAAGGGGCAGCTGAAAGACCTTCTTTACAAGGGTTTTATCAGACCCAGCATCTCTTTCTAGGGTTCTCCAGTACTATTCATGCAAAAGAAAGATGGTACCCTTAGAATGTTCATAGATTACAGTCAGTTGAATAAAGTCACAGTCAAGAACAGGTATCCCCCACCCAGAATTGATGACTTATTTGACCAACTTCAGGGAGCCATCTATTTCTCCAAAATAGATCTCTGGTCAGGGTATCATCAGCTAAGGGTCAGAGAGCGTGACATACCGAAAGCAGCTTTCAGAACTCAGTATGGTCACTACGAGTTTTTGGTTATGTCCTTCGGACTAACAAATGCTCCCACAGCTTTCATGGACCTGATGAACAGGGTCTTCAAGCAGTGTATGGATATGTTCGTTATTGTATTTATTGAAGACATTCTGGTATACTCTAGAAATGAGGAAGAACATACTAATTACCTGAGGATAGTGCTACAGACACTCAGAGATCTCCAGTTGTTTTCCAAGTTCAGGAAATGCGAATTCTGGTTGAAGTCCATGACTTTCCTGGGTCATGTGGTCTCGGGTGAAGGTATACAGGTAGATCCTCAAAAGATAGCAACAGTGAAAGAATGGCCCAAACCTACCTCCCCGACAGAAATCAGGAGTTTCCTGGGCCTATCCGATTATTACCGATGGTTTGTGGAAGGCTTATCCTCTACAACATCTCCTCTGACTAAGTTAACTAAAAAAATAGTGAAACTCTAGTAGTCAGATGCGTGTGAGAATAGTTTCCAGGAGTTGAAGATTCAACTCACTACCGCTCCAGTTTTGACCTTACAAGAAGGAACAAATGGGTTGGTTGTGTATTGTGACACTTCCAGAGTTGGACTCAGTTGTGTTCTGATGCAGCAGGGCAAGGTGATAGCTTATCCCTCCAAACAGCTCAAAGTTCATGAAAAAAATTATCCGACTCATGATTTGGAGTTGGCAGCTGTGGTGTTTGCAATAAAAATATGGAGACACTACCTTTACAGGGCTCACTTAGATTTTTCACCGATCACAAGATCCTCCGACATGTATTTAGTCAGAAAGATCTAAATCTTTGTCAGAGAAGGTGGTTAGAGCTCTTGAAAGATTATGATATGAGCGTGCTTTATTACCCGGGCAAAGCCAATGTGGTGGCTGATGCCCTAAGCGAGTGTCTACGGGTGGTGTGGCTCATATTGAGGAAAGTAAAAAGAAATTGGCAACGGATATCCAAAGACTAGCTCGGTTAGGGGAGAAGTTGGTTGACTCAGCTGAGGGTGGAGTGGTGATGCAAAACAGGTCAGATTCCTCTTTGGTGGTTGAAGTTAAGTCTAAACAGGATGAAGATCACATTTTACTTAAACTCAAGGAAGCGCTTCTCAGGAAAGAGGTTGAGGCTTTCTACAAAGGGGGAGATGGTGTGCTCCATTACCAGGGTAGATTGTGTGTACTAGACGTTAGTGATTTGAGACAGCAGATACTGGCTGAAGCGCATATTTTGAGGTATTCTATCCTCCCGGGTGGTACAAATATGTACCATGATCTATAGGATATTTACTGGTGGAACGACATGAAAAGAGACATTGCTGAATTTGTAGCTAAGTGTCTGAATTGCTAGCAAGTCAAAGTAGAGCACTAAAGACCGGGAGGTATGACCCAGGATATTAGCATACCCATGTGGAAGTGGGAAGAAGTAAATATGGACTTTATTACGGGTCTACCTCGAACTCGCCGGCAACATGATTCCATCTGGGTAGTAGTAGACCGGATGACTAAGTCAACACATTTCCTCCCAGTCAAGACTACAGATTTAGCTGAGGACTATGCTATAGTTTATATACGTGAGTTGGTCAGGCTTCATGGGGTTCCATTATCCATCATCTCAAACAGAGGTACCCAGTTCACCCCACATTTTTGGAAGTCTTTTTAGAAGGGACTTGGTACCCAGGTCAAGCTCAGCACAACTTTTCACCCGTAGACAGATGGACAAGCTGAACGGACCATTCAGACCCTGGAAGATATGTTTAGGGTGTGTGTGATTGATTTCAAGGGCAGTTGGATGATCACTTGAGGCATTGTATTCAGATGGCCCAGTTTGAGGCATTGTACAACTACCCCTCTAGTATTCAGATGGCCCCGTTGGAGGAATTGTATGGTAGGAGGTGTAGGTCTCCTATAGGTTGGTTTGAGGTTGGTGAAGCTACCTTGATAGGGCTAGACTCAGTTCGCGAGCCAATGCAGAAAGTATAACTTATTCGAGAAAGATTGAAAATAGCTTAGAGCAATTAGAAATCTTATGCTGATGTGAGGAGAAGAGAGTTGGAGTTTGCAGTTGATGACTGGGTTTATTTGAAAATTTCACCCATGAAAGGGGTGATGAGATTTAGGAAGAAAGGAAAACTCAGTCCCAGGTATGTGGGACCCTATAGAATTTTGAGGTGTACCGACAATGTAGCCTACGAGCTATAATTGCCTTCAGAGTTGGCATCTGTGCACCCAGTATTCCATGTGTCTCTATTGAAGAAGTTCATTGGGGATCCAACTTCTATTGTACCATTGGATAGTGTGGGGGTGAAAAAAAGTCTATCTTACGAAGAAGGCCTAGTTAAGATTCTTGACCGTCAGGTTCGTAAGTTGAGGAACAAAGAAGTAGCTCCAGTCAAAGTCTTATGGAGGAATCAGCAGGTTGAGGGAGATACGTGGGAGGATGAAGCAGATATGATGGCTAGATACCCATATTTTTCCTTTTGTAGCTCAATTTAAGTTTAAGGAACCAATTTCCTCCCTAAAACTCCATTCAGTTCGTGTGTTCCAGTTTCTTCATGTAATTGAACATGTTTATGATTAGTGAAATTAGTTCAGACTTGTAGTTCAGTTCGGAGGTAGTCATTCCATTATCTTTCAGTCGTTACGGTTAGTAGTTGAATATAGTGATTGTATTTCTCTACTTTTTTGTGTGTCTTCCAACATTCAAGGACGAATGTTCCCAAGGGGGAGATATTCTAATGCTCCGGAAACTCAAAAACTAGATCCAAGAGCTAAAATGGAGAAAACAGAAATTTCTGCACTAGATCACAGAACGAGTCGTCCTATGACACATGAGGGTAGGCCATGAGTCGTGAAGTGTCTCGTTGGGTAAGGTCCGGACTTTGTAGAAAAAGTTGGGAAAAATGGTGTGACCATGTGTGTTACCACGAGTCGTGGTCAACACCACGATCCATTAGGTGACCCGTGGCCAGTAGTTGATTGAAGACCAGGAGGAAATTTGGCAGTGTACTTCACGATTAGACACCATGAGTCGTGGTATCAGTCACAATTCGTTAGGTGACCCATGGTTCAAAATAGTTGGGAGAGTAATGATGTTGGCAGTGTAGTTGACGAGCGGGTCACCACAAGTTATAGGGTACATCATGAGTCGTGGTCTTCCTTGTGGTGACCTATAGGGGATTTTGGGTAGTGTACTCTGACGTGCCCGCAAGTGTACGGGTCGTGCAAGTAATATAGTGGCTCTTTTTAAGAACCGGATTATCGAACCCAAGGTACTGGACCCATTCCTCTAACTAT
>JACEIK010000430.1:291034-303485 GCA_018107945.1 Datura stramonium | reverse complement strand
TTTGAAGATTTATCTGCTGAAGAGAAAAAACATTTCCAAAGGGCTGTTGCCTCAGGTGAGTTGAGCAAATTGATTAAGCCCTGGGAGCCATGGTGGTTGAAGCCTTCTGCAAAATACATATCTCTTGGTCAGGATGGAACTCAACTAGTCCAGCCACTTGTGAGGGAGGATATAGCTGTGTCTTCGGAAGATGGAATAGAAGGTGACCCTTTGCACGACATTCCACTTGGGCCCGACTCTCCATTACCCTCAGTTAGTAAGCTCAGTGCAGCCAGGCCATCCCCTCTATTGGCTGTTCACCTTGTTGACATCATGTACAGTTACTGCTTTACTCTTCGTCTCTACAATGGTGACTGGCAATCAGATCCCGTAGGATCAGCCACGGTCTTGTTGAGCATCTCTTCTGTTCTTGGTCAAGGGGGGCAGCCAGAGACAGGGCTGGAAGCTCTATCGCATTGCATGGAGCAAACATGTTCACCGGCCTTCAGACACATGGGTGGCCTGCCACTCGCATTGGGGCTCATCAATGACACAATAACCCTTCTTCATCTTCAAAGTCCAGCCATAGTTTGCTTGCTTTGCGATCTAAGGAGGCTAATCCAACACGCGGAGAAGGATTTGAAGTCAGAGAAACCACGCAAATCCAGAAGTTCTGAAATCAAAATGAAGCTCAAGTCTGCTGAAAGGAAGGTTTATTTTATCATGTGTTGGGCTCACGAGCAGCCACGAGAAGCATGGTCTTCCATAGCAGCCATTGTCGAGGCAGAGAAGAGCCGACTAGTGGAATTCATAGGGAGTAACACGAGTCTTCTGGAAAGGAAGAAAGTAGAGAATGAGGGTAAGCCTCTAATTAAGGAAGTTGAATAAGTGACTGTTCCTTCTGCATGACAAGCTGCAGCAGAAAACACAAGAATCAGTGATGCTTGTATAGATGTTAAGTTCAGATCATTGGGTTTTGACTTTGTACCATTGCCTGATTTTTTATATTTACTCTTTTTGGAACTTCATTCACGAGTCTCTCTGAAACAATTTAAGGAAAAAGAAAAAAGAAAAAAAGCTTGCTTATATGCAAATTGCAAAAATCTATATTACTTGTAAATTTCCTAATGTAGTACATATTTAACAGAGATTTAATATTTTGGGAAGTTGTAAAAAATAATACTTCTCTGTATCAAAATAAGTGGTGTTTTTAACTTGAACACATTCATTAAGAAAACTATTCATTTTTAGACAGAATAATGTATTTTTACCCACTTACCTCTAATAAAGATGTAACTCTTTAATATTTTATTGATTATGTAAAATATTCTCTATTTAAATAAGAGTAAAATTGGAAGAATATCATTAATGTTTCTTGATGACATAAAACACCATTTATTTTGAAACAAAATTAAAATACTAAAATATTACTTTATTTTGAAATAGAGGAAGTACTTCTGTTAGTATTTTATTTTTTTAGAGTCAATTTGATTAATTTTAAAAATAAAGTTAATTGGGAATCAATGGCAGATATGTAATTTCGATGTAGTCAAAGCCCAATAAAATAGAATCAATGATTCATACATTTTATATTTTATCGACTCGACCGTCACGTAAAACTGATAAATCCCCACACCATAGTCCATTTACAGTGCAAGAAGTTTCCCGATTTCTCTTGTTGTCATTTCATCGAACACCTCGCAGAACAAATACAGAGCGATCATCGAGTCGTTTTCCAAATCCAAAATTGCCCATGAACACATAACGAGAAAAAACATAAGCGGAATTTTCGATTGAATTTGAAAACATACGAGAAAATGGGTGATGTAGCTGATAAAATAGCATATTTTCAAGCGATCACAGGGGTCGAAGACGCCGATTTATGCACTGAGATCCTTTCCGCCCATGGCTGGGATCTCGAACTGGCGATCTCTACTTTTACCTCGTCAAACTCCCCACAGAATCACCATTCTGCCACTGAGTATGCATCCGAACCCACCACCTCCAATACATCCCCCACAAACACGAATCTACCGCCGGCAGAAACTGGTCTCGTTGCCGGTGGCAGTGGCAGTGGCGGACCGCCGGGGCTAGCGTGGAAGATAATTACTCTTCCTTTCTCAATTATTTCTGGTGGTCTAGGGTTAATTTCAGGTGCTGTGGGGTTTGGTGTATGGGCGGCAGGTGGTGTACTTTCGTATTCCTTGAGAATGATAGGTTTCAATTCAGGGCGTAATGGTGAATCGTCTTCACCTTTGGTATCTGTATCTGCATCAGCAGCGGAGGCAATGAGTTTTGTGGATAGTTTTGACAGAGATTTTGGGAGTACAAGGCCAAATTTTATTGCTGAAGGTTTTATGGATGCTTTGCAAAGATCTAGGCATGAGTTTAAGCTGCTTTTTGTGTACTTACATTCACCTGAGCATCCAGATACGCCTATGTTTTGTGAAAGAACTTTGTGTAATGAAGCACTGGTAGCATTTATCAACCAGAATTTTGTTGCTTGGGGTGGGAGTATTAGAGCTAGTGAGGGTTTCAAGATGAGTAATAGCTTGAAGGCATCAAGGTTTCCTTTTTGTGCTGTTGTAATGGCTGCGACAAACCAAAGGATTGCTCTGCTTCAGCAGGTAAACAAATTAGATGATTGTTTTGTTTTTTCTCTAGTTAGAGTTCATAGTGGAAACTATATCTAGAAAGGGATTGTATGATGTATAATATGAGGAACTATTTTGGTTGAAGCAAATGAAATACTAAATCCAGGCCTAAAAGTTGCTTTATTTAGTCAAAACTAGCTTTATATTATGCATTGGGAACTATGATTCTAGACTGAATATGGATCATTTAACTCGAAAGCAATCAGCAGAATCTTTTGGACAAACTTGGGATTGCTTGAGAAGCAAATCCTTGAAGCTTGTGCTTTTGATGAAGTTCAACCATCTATACCTTTTTAGCCTGATAGAGCCCTCTATAACTTGTTAACAGTCTTTTATATTGGTTAACTCTGTGTAGAAGAACCATATATGATATGTTCGGAGCAGTGACAAAAAGTAAAAAGCTTTAAGGTCAATTGGGGCTTTAAGCGCAAATAAAATGTTAGTTTTAATGTAAAAAGGCTTTAATGGAGAAAAAAATACAAATATCTGTTTAGTCCAAGACTAATAATTTTAAGCATGAATAACGAGTATATAGACAAAGAAATTTAAAAAATTACGATAAAGTGAAATATCAATATTGTTGCCTCTTTAGGAGAGGCTCATTTACAAGGAAAAATATGTCTTAGAGCCTCAATGAAGACATTGGAGCGCACATTAAGCAGCGCGAAGCGCTCAACACATTTTGAGCCTCGCTTCAGGGCTTAAGCACATTTTTAAGCGCCTTTGACAACACAGGGTAGGAGGCAATGCATCTCAAAATACGATTTTGTTATGGATTGCATGATTTTTATTCAAGGACTTTGGTCGACATTATTGGAGGCCCCACTTGTGGGATTATACTGTATATGTTGTTGTTGGTCTACATTATTGGATTGGGACAAAGCAATGACGACATTAAAGCCTCTATCATGATGCATGCACTTTGTTTTGTGTCCTACTTAAAAGAAATAGTAACAAGAGCAGTGAAACTATCTTTTACCCGTAGCCTAAAGGATTGGCTAGAACGTATTTGCGTACACACAGTGCGTATGCGCTATTTCTTATGTCACTACTTTACTATGCGGGAGTGAGAGACCTTTTGTAGTAACAATGTTGGTTAGTTCAAGAGGATCAAATTGATTATGGGATATAAGATTACGTGGTTTCTTATCCAACTCCAAGTAGGTTTGTGTGGCTATTTATTTTAACTTTGTCATACTGTTATGCTAGTAAGTATCTGGAAGTTACTTTTGAATTATGTAGACTTAAGAGTGGTCTGAAGTGCATATAATTGTTGTATGCTTAATTGAGATGATATTCTGAGAATTGGATATGTTGATGGCTTATGGATGCTGTATACCACTTATTGCTGCTTAATTATAACCTTGGATGAAATAGAGAGAAATATGTCTGATCCTATGTCTCTATGTCACCTTGTCCCTACCCAGAGTTAAACCTTGCATTTCCTGCATAGATTTCAGTGCATATATACTTACGAGAAAAATTAATATCAGGGCATATATTCTGCTGGTTCTACAAATTTGACACCTCAAAGAAAAGAGAAAAAGAAACTTTCACAAAAGTTTCATTATTTTGGAACAAAGTTGTAGTAGTTTTTGATAAGTAAAAGGAGTGTGCACTTGGTATGACTAATATGTTTGTCATTAGAACCTGTTACCATTTCATAAAATAAACATGATTGTGGTTAGAAGCAGGTTGATTACCTCTTGCAGACAGCATTATCCCCAATTCTCTTTTTTCTTTTTGGTCAACCCCTAATTCTCGTTTATGCTTTATTGTTTCTTGCAAGTTCGAAGTTTGTTTGGCCACCTTGTTCTCTGTTAATTGTTATATACTCATGATGTTAAAAGTTATAGTTTTGAAACCAAACACCCTTATGGAGTGTGGTATGAGGATCTCTTTCTGTCTCTTGTAAGTGTCTTAAAAGACATTACTTTGATTAGCACCGGTTAGCTTTAGGCCCTGCTTTAGTTTGTGCTTAAGTCTTAACGGTTTGGCCTAGTCAATTCGGCTTACTAGGAAATGTTGTCATTCAATGGGTACATATCACGTGCAGATTTAATTGTGGTTTTATGTTAGATCTGTCCTTTTCTATTGTATTAATCCTTAGCTATCTACCATAAGGTAGCTGTGGAGGCTTTTGTCTTTTGTTGCCAAAAGCTAATTAAAGTTTTATTTGCCTCGTTATGTACAAAAAGAACTGCAAATTCATATCAGATACTATCTGATGTTTTAGCGTAGAGGGGAACTTGCTGGACTGGCTTTTTCTATCAAGAGCTGCTTCATTGACCTCTCCTTTACTTTGATGTCTTCTTGTATATCATAGTCTGATGAGCACTTTGCAGGTTGAGGGGCCAAAATCTCCTGAAGAACTGCTTACTGCACTGCAAAGGGTGCTCGAGGAAAGTGCACCTGTGCTTGTTTCTGCCAGGCTTGAAGCAGAAGATAGGAGAAATAATATCCGATTAAGGGAGGAGCAGGATGCCGCTTATCGTGCTGCACTTGAGGCTGATCAGGTATGTACTTCTAGGTTTTAAAATTGGCTTTACAAGATCAATTTTGAGAAAGGGAACAAAGTAATCGTGTGTTGCTGAACTGTTTATTCCCTATACCAGGCTAGAGAGCGTCAGAGGAAAGAAGAGCAAGAGCGGCAGGAAAGGGAAGCTGCTGAAGCCGAAAGGAAAAGAAAGGAGGAAGAGGAGGCTCGTGAAAGAGCAGCCCGTGAAGCTGCTGAAAGAGAAGCTGCATTTGCTAAAATGCGCGAGGAGAAATTACAGTCACTGGGCCCTGAACCCGAAAAGGGTCCTGATGTTACTCAAGTAATCATCTTGTTCTTGATTCGTTTATTTAAAGGTGCATCAGTCTATGTCATAACCGTAGAAATGTGGTTTCTGTTGGTTTCGAGTATGCAATGAAGAAACCTGAGAATAAAATGCACATATTAAATGCAGTAGAAAGTGCTACTTTTCAGATGATTAAATTCTTTGTTGGTTTCTCGTGTCCTTCAGGTTTTGGTAAGGTTTCCTACCGGTGAGCGCAAAGAGAGAAGATTTCAATGTAGTGCAACTATACAATCTCTGTATGACTATGTTGATTCTCTTGGATGCCTGGAGGTTGAAAAATACAGTCTCGTGTCCAACTTCCCTCGCACAGTCTATGGCTCAGAGAAGCTCACTCTGTCCCTAAAAGATGCTGGATTACACCCTCAGGCCAGCCTTTTTGTTGAGTTGAACTCGTGAGAGCGACTTGCTGAACAGTGGATGTCTTGTTGAAAATGTTTGTATGTCAATCAGAATTGGGCAATGAATTCAATTAGATGCACTTTTGTCTATTGTACCCTAGTTAATTTTCTACTGCTTTCTCTTTTAAGTTTCTGCTAATAGAGAATTGAATACCATGATACATAGTTCAATTGTAATTGGCTGCAAAATCATTGACCCCTTAATTATATTCATATGAAGCTCCTTCTAACATTTTAAATTTTAGCAACTACATAGCTGATAGATGAAAGGAAAGGCTGTTTAAATCTGTATGAGAGTGGTATGCAGAAATGCTATTTAGATGAAAGGAAAGGCTATTTACATAGCTGTCTTATTTGTTAACCATAACTTTATGCAGTCCGGTGGCAGGCGTCGGCGTGGTGTTTACACCAATCAATGGATACATTACATACGTTACATACACTCGTACTACTAAATCATAGTTAGTTAATACACATATTTTCACCTCAATTTATGACTTATCCGTGGTGAGTTTTGATGTAAATACCAAGTGATGATAAGTTTTTATTGAACAAAGATTATCTCGAGTGAAGTAAGATAGTATAAAGAGTAAATCTTGGAGTGAAAATCACAGAATTGTTCTCAAATCTAAGTAGTAAGAATGAATAAGAAACATTTAACAAGTACACATGTAAAAGGCAGTAACTTTTTATCTTTTTTCAACATCAAGGTGCTCCTTTTTATTCACCATGCAACGAGTACTCTTGATACAATGACCAATTGATTATCAGAAATGGTCGTACACTAAACACTTTGAGTTGCCCAAATCTTTAATCATGAACAGGCATCAAATCAAACGAATGGGCAAAAAAGCTGCTGCTTTTGATACTCGGGCAAAATTGGTCGTGCATGGAAATATGCAATTAGTCGAGACACAGTCAAGCTGATCCGAGCACAATTGTGGTAACACAAATGATGCAAAAACACCTTAACTACCTCAACTTTTCTACCATTCACATAAAAAAAAATGGCTTCGCCCGGACTCGAACCGGAGACCTTCAGTGTGTTAGACTGACGTGATAACCAACTACACCACGAAACCTTGATGTACGAAGTTCCAAAGAAAATATAAAATTACTATAGACATTAATTACGTTTACATTTGTATTAGTGGCTGATTATATGTTAAATCAACGGCAATTAGCAACTTGATTATCTGAAAGCAAAAGCTTAGTTGACAAAATAATTAACCCTTAATTTCCAGCTGCTTTTCTCCTCCCCATACCTCACACTTTTCTATGCTCTTTCATTTATAATCTTCCAATTAATTTCCTCCCTGAATTCTCTATTATCGATTCTCGAATTAACAGATTAAGATTTCGTTATTTTGGGTTTTTAGGGGTTTATATTTGCTAGCTATATGCTTTTCAATACTGGGTTCTTCTTGTTTGATTAGTTAATTAGTTAGATTTTTTCAAATGGGGGTTGTCAATTTTTCTGCTTTAATTTTGCTGAAAGTTGAGTTCTTTGAACGACAATTCCGATGTAGAAGGGTTATTGATTCCTATTCAGTCGCCTGTGAAGCATTTTCTGAACCCTTTCTTTGATTTATCTAATTTTCTTCTTCTCTAGGATTTGTTTTTTTTTCTTTTCCAGGTTGCGGAGAGATGAATTCTGCGACATCATGGTTTGACAAAGTGAATTTGAAAGGTAAATTCGATGAACCTGAGGTTGTTGAAGTATCACCAGACAAGAGATACATTCGGGTATTTTCTGTTTTTCTCTTTGTGGTCTCTCTGTGTATTTGCCAACTTTCCATTTTAGGATTATTTGATTAACCAACTGAGTTCTAATTCCTGCTTGTTGTACTTTGTTCATTTCATTCATCTTATAAGTTATTGTGGTGGTTGTATCATTTGATTTGAAAGTGAGGGCTTGTTAAAAAGGGCTTACCCCATACAAAGGGTGAGTGTATAACTTATGCCTTGCCTTTCTTCAAAGGGCAACTCGTAAAGTGTTTATTTTAGGCCGAAAAAAGTGCTAAATGAACAAAAAAGTACAAAGATGGTATACTTTTTAACCGTAGTAATGTTTTAGAACTTTAAATTAAACTACTCAAAATTTCATACAAGTATATAAGTTTTCTTATAACAAGAGCCAAGATAATATATTGCAAAACACATGGCTAATATCGTATTAAGTTAGAATTTACCCTTACCGAGATAAAGAATAATATTATCATGTGAAGTTGAAAATTTTGAGTCGGGATGAATAACAAATGCGAAAAAAGTGATACTAATTTGGTATAGTATATAGATATAGATTTTATTAATTTGAAGTAAAAGTCGGTCTTTCTACTGAAACAAAACTATAATGTGGCTAGATACTAGGTTGGGATTTTAATTTCATTATGATTTTATTTTGCTCTTGCAATATTATACATTACGTTGAGAAATGATGCATGATTAGTTATCATATGATATTAGTTTCTTTCTGTTTCATTTATGTAATTTTGTGGGTTTTGGTGCTATTGTCATTTTCTTTTTGTTTCTCTTCCTCCAGTATAGTGAAATCTTGGGAAGTGGAGCATTTAAGACTGTGTACGCTCCTACATTCATTTTCTTTTATTTTCTTGCATTTTAAGTATTACGTTGTAATCGTTATTCATTTTCAAATTTTTAGCGATTTTCACATGTTTTAACATGTAGCTATAAGGCATTTGACAAACTTGATGGAATAGAAGTTGCTTGGAATCAAATTTGCATAGATGATGCTTTGCAGTCACCTGAATATTTGGAGAGAATATATTCTGAGGTTCATTTGTTGGGAATATTGAAGCATGAAAACATTATAAAATTATATTCTTCGTGGGTGGACGATGTGAACAAAAGTATTAATATGATCACCGAATTATTTAGTTCAGGAAGCTTAACACAGTGAGTCATATATTTCTTGCATATTTGCTCTTCTTATATACCTTCAATGCAACATCCAAATTTTATTATTCATATATATTTTGCGTTCTATCTCTTTTAGATATCGGAGAAAGCACAAGACAGTTGACACGAAAGCCATTAAACATTGGGCTAGACAAATTCTCCAAGGTTTACATTATCTTCATAGTCACAATCCACCAGTTATACATAGAGACTTGAAATGTGACAATATATTCATTAATGGAAATCATGGAGAAGTTAAGCTTGGTGATCTTGGGTTGGCAACAATTATGGAGCAGGCTACCACTCGAAGTGTTATTGGTAGTTATTTGACTTGGACTGGCTGTATTTGGCTCCAAAACGAATATATTAACCCCTCTTTAACATATTTTCTTTGTGTTTTCTCTTCATCAGGTACCCCTGAATTTATGGCACCAGAGATATATGATGAAGAATATAATGAACTTGTTGACATTTATTCTTTTGGCATGTGCATCTTGGAGCTAATAACATGTGAATATCCGTATAATGAGTGTAGAAATCAAGCACAAATTTATAAAAAAGTCACGTCGGTGAGTTTTAGTTGTTTCAAGTTTTATAACTATTACTTATTTTACATTTTAGTTGAAAATAATTCCAATGCTTAGGAAAATGTTTGATTTCAGGGAATAAAGCCAGCGTCTTTAGCGAAAGTAACAGATACTCATGTAAAACAATTTGTGGAGAAATGTTTGGCCCCAGTATCCGTAAGATTGAGTGCAGCTGAACTTTTGGAAGACTCATTTTTATCATTTGAAAGCTTGAAAAAACCCCTATGTGATCATTTGCAACACTCAAATTTTGTGCTTGAAGCACAAAACTTGTCGGAGTCAATTTTCATGGATGTAGACCTTGCACAAAAGTTGCAGAGTGACATGTGCACAGAAAGCAAGATCGGGTCTCTTCATTTTTCTAATCTAGATTTCGTAAGACAAAATGAGAAAAATGAATTTAGTTTACGAGGTGACAAGCATGATGATCGTTCAATTGCCTTCTCACTGCGTATTGCTGAGTTGACTGGTATTTGATCATTCTAATAGAATAATACATGGAGTATTTGCAACCAAATGTTGACATTTTTCTTTGTTTTAAACAGGTCGGATCAGGCATGTGCACTTTGTATTTTGTATTGATGTTGACACCGTGATGTCAATAGCGAGTGAGATGGCAGATGAGATAGAGTTGTCAAATGACGATGTGGCAACAATAGCTGAATTGATTGCCGAATTCATTTTCAAACTCTCGACAAGCCAAAAATATTCTTTTGAGAGTTCCGCTGCAATGAATAACTCATCCAGTGATTCAACTTCTGATGTGGAGTATAACAACATTTTAAGATCTCTTGGCAATGAATTAGAATGCATCACGGGCCCTAAAATCCACACTCTAAGCAATAATAAGGGTAGTTTTGATGTTGTAATGAGTGATCGTACCAAAATCTCCTCTGATAGCTTGCAGAATGTCATATCTAATGATTTTAGTACTAATCTCTCTTCCGTCTCTCTTATGGACGGGTCAAATAACAAAAATCAATTGCAGGATCTCAAGTTGGAACTTGATGCCATCAATATGCAGTATCAACAATCTTGCCATGAACTCTTGAAAATAAGAATGGAGGCAATTGAAAGTGCTAGAAAGAAGTGGATTGGTAAAAAGAAAATATGTACATAGCTTTTTCCTTGCTACAAATCATTAGACCTATTAAGAGAAGCTGCATTTATTTTAGAGGACCTGTTTGTTCTCTATTTTTGATTTTATTTCCTTCTTTATTGAACTGCCTAGCAGTTAGTGTTAATGAAATGAATTGTGCGTATATATACTCCTAGTCTAGTGTTAAGGAAATGAATTGTTTGTATACATGCTCCTAGTTGAGCCTCTGCAAGCTTAATGTTTGCTTTTGACTTGTGAGTTGCTCACCGGATACATGTAGTTCTTACTTGGTGTTGTTTCTTCTTCTTGGATTATTGATTGAAGCCCGAGACACTATATAGTCTTGGCAAAGGCACTGAGCATGAGAATGATGAGATTGTGTTCCTTGGTTCAATTTGGTTAATTTGCGGGTGTGTAGCAACATCCACATTTCTCTTTTCCCTCTTAGTTTGTAATCAGCCAATTTCCATGAGTTAAAAGTGGCCTCTAGCCTATGGATCGATACTCTAGTCTTATCTTGCTTGACACTTGCTATTGTTAGTGGCTGTCAATAGAATTACTCGGGACAGAAAAACCATTGAAGTAGCAACAAGTTGTAGATGAATCACCTCCTACAAGTTAAAGAAATCAAGTGGCAGGGCATGGACCTTTTGCGATTACTCAGCCATCATTTGCTCAACAAAACCAAGAAAATATGATATTTACAAGGTTATAATTTTCAAGATAGATTCATTAACAGGACTTTTACAGCATCTCAGATATTTCATCCGATCGCACAACAAACACGAGACATGAAAGCTCAACAATGAATTGACCTTTTGAATTGCTCAGAATTTGATTTAACAAAATGAGCATATATCATCATCCATACACCTTGACACACTACATGGCGGGCTACCAGTTTTCCTTGACAATCTTTGACTTCTCAAGTATGAATTTGCCTTCCTTGTACTTCTGTGTCTCCTCATAAGCTCGTTCGTATTTCCACCCCAGCAACTCGCGACAGTCGGAGCAATAGACATCAGCTACTGTATGGAGACCAGTCATGAGTTGTCTATCCTCTTTGCGCCCAACATCAATGTTCATCGCATGAGAGAACAGAAATGCTCGACCATTTCTTCCCTAATATATTAGACAAGAATATGCTGGTGGAAACACTTCAAAAATAGCCGAAAGTGCTGTCATATGCGACATGATCATTGGTTGGAATTTTCTGTGCTCTTACTATCTGTTTGAACATTGTATACACTAGTTGACACTGCCTAAGAAACTGACTCTAGCAGATAACAGAGATGATAAAACAATTTAAACTTGTTTTGAATTACAACAAATACAATTTAACATTTTAATCTCTGTGAACTCCAGGAAGAACAATATACGATTAGATTAAGTGTAGCATTCAAAGCCTCAAATCATATTCCCAAGGAAACAACAAGAAGAGCCCGAGTTACTCACTTGAAATGCTTTAGATATAACATCGTCGTGCAGCGCAACTTCATTCCTACAATTGCAGCAACTATATAATCTTGGGCTGATCACCTCAGCCATCAGAGCAAACAGACTGTTTAACAAGAGCAGCTATATCCTGACATCATATCAAAACAGAATTTCATCTACCAAAACTGAATAATCACAATTATACAACACAAACAATGAACAGATCCTCTTTGCAGAAATGCAGAAGGAAGATGTATAACGATTCTGCATTTGAGTTAAAAAGATTCACTTAATACGTATAAATATTTAATCTAGAACCCAGTAAACTGTCTTTTTTAGAATTCAGAACCCATGAACTCCAAATTTTGGGGAAAAAAGCCATGGCATAATCCGTTAAAACAGTGAATAAACAAAAGATTGCACCCTTTAGCACCAACACTCCACAATCTCTACATTATGTTATCTACCCAGCCTTTTTCCTTCCACCTGATAAGAGACACTGTTTAATACTTCAATCTATAGAGTTCTCCAAAAT
>JACEIK010000430.1:260347-270843 GCA_018107945.1 Datura stramonium | reverse complement strand
TAAATCTTCAGGGAAAGGCCGACGATCATTATCGCTGGTGGCCATATATAGGAGCAGACACAAAAACAATTAATGCTAAATCATCCTGAACAAATTAATCTCTTTAATACACTCCCTAATTAAAATTTTCCTCTCATCTCCTTTTCAGTTTTAACAGAAATAAAACGTCAAAAATATTTATTTAGTATATTTCTCCTTCGGCCCCACGAAATCGTTGAATACCAATTTCATTTCAAAGTTGGAAACCTTTTTTCGCTTAATTATGGATTCTATAATTATGGAAATGATTTTCTTTTTTTCGATTAAGAAAAAAAAGATTCTATAATTATGGAAATGGTTTTCTTTTTTTCGGTCAAGAAAAAAAAAGAATTCTATAATTATGGATATGGTTTTCTTTTTTCCGATCAAGAAAAAAAAAGATTCTATGTCAAATTGCATTTAACATTTCTTTTTCTAATATAGAAAATAATTATTGGTTTTTTGTCTTTGAATTTAATATTGGAGTAACTGTTATCTTTTTGTGATTAAATATCTATCCCAAATTTTATGCTCTTGAAACAATTACTTTCTTCTTTAAATTAATTGATAGTTTTTTTTTTCTTGAGTCAATTGCTTCCAATGGAATGTATTTTTTGGTTAAAAAAAAAATAGGTTGGGGTTAGCGAATTAGAGTCTAATAGTGGGCGGTTTTATTTTTGAAATTAAATAATATACATAGTTAATTTTAATAATTTAGGTGATTTTTTAATTAAAAAGAATTATTAAATTTTAAGTGGAAAAATAAATTGAAGATACTCTTGTGAATCAATAGTATTTGTCAGCTATTTGTATATTAGATAAATTGACATTATTATAACTTAGTAAGTAAAATAGGATAAGAAGAAAAGCTGTCCACCCAGCCACATCGCAGTATGAAGACGACCTCAATCTTCTCGTTACTTCCGTACCCAAAAATCATGTTCAGCAAAAGAGTAATTACCCCAATTATATTCTCAGGCGCAGCTTCATTTCGAAGTATAAATTGCAGTAACAGCTCGGAAAATGGTGAAACGGGGAGTTTGAAGGATGCATTGACTGGTATGGTGGACGAAAGGGTAGAGGAACTTTTGAACAGAGAAGAAAACAGGGTTTTACTTGATGGGTTGGAGAAAGCAACGCAGAGAGTGGAAATCGCCAAAAAACAACTCGCTGAGATTCAAAGGCAAGAATTGGAGGCTAAATTGCTAAAGGATTATATCACCCAGCTCGAAACTAGAACTTCCGAGGTCAGTTCTTTTTTCTTTTTTGGGAAGAAGGAGAAGGATTAACCTAAATAGCTCGCCCATATATAATATATGTATATAACTGTGTATACAGGCTAGACTGGGAAAAGTAAACTCTGAATTCCCCCGCCATTTGATATGTTTAGTTCAGTTTCTATATTGATAATATATAGTAATTCTGGTTTGATACTGCAAGAAATTCATACATTGTCAGTGTACATAGGTGAAATCTGTTTTTGTCCATTGTCCTGGCACTTAAAATATTTATGCTTAGGCGCGTCTAGCTACTCTTGCATCATAATTTGATATGGATAAACATATGTGCAATATGACTAGCTAACTCTATGTACAAAGTAACAAGTGAATAGTTGCTTTTGGGCACAGGCAGACCTCTGTTGTCCAATTATGTCTCCTATTGTATCGCATCGTACTAGTCTAGATAGATGTATTGAGAGAAAGGGAGAACTTTTTATATTTACGGGGATTACTGTTCGTTTTCAGATTTTTGTATAAGCATAGATTGTTCATACCTAACTACACTGTAGTCGTCTTGACTTGCAATTGCTAAACCACAGTAAAGTCAAGAGTGATGATTCGAATTCACGCCTTTAAATAATGAAGTGTGGTGCTTTAGTTTGCACTTCGACTTGCAAGCTTTAGAATGGACTGTGAATATAAGTCCTATGATTTTCGAGACCATAATAGAGTTACTTGGTTATGTGCTCAAAAGAACTAATGCATTATCATAAGGGACTGTAGACAAACTGCTTACTAAGATACACTGGGCAAAGGGGACTCTCAAGCTGCCTCAGTCCAAATCTGGAATAAACATGTTTTAACACCGTATATGCCAAGTATGGGTATGGGATAAGAGTGACATTTACAGAACATCTAACTTCAGGGAACCCCTAATTTTCCATTTTTGGAATAAAATGGCCTAAATAGAGCACAATGGATACAAAGAATGTATATAACTTACCTCAACTGTTTCGCGATTGACGTATAGTTGATGATTGATTAACATACTTAAGCACATTCAATAGGAGTGTGCTTCAAGTTTCTGAACGCCTTAAGAATAATGTATGCATAGTTCACAGTCTTGCAAATTCTCTAAAGATGTCATTCAAGCTTTTCTTGACCAATTGTTGCCATGCTCTGTGCAATACCTAAGGTACTGATTGGTTGATGCAATTCAAGATTGCAGAATGCCAGAAAGATATTTTAGAAGCGAGAGCAATGATTGAAGAAGCTGAGCGCTCCCTCAGCGTTGTTGGTGATACTAGAAGGAGAGATGCTTCCAGGGGAACAGACAGGGATGTAGTGAATAGAGATGAGGAAAGAGTTGAATCCATAAAAGCAGCTTCACTTTCTGCAATTGTTGGCACACTTGCAGGACTTCCCATTTCCTTAAGTCGGATCACCAGCAATTCAGAGCTAATACTCCCTCTGTCAATCACATTTATTAGTTGTGCTTTGTTTGGTGTAACCTTCCGCTATGCTGTAAGAAGAGACTTGGACAATTTTCAGCTCAAGTCAGGAACATCTGCTGCATTTGGCGTTGTCAAAGGTATTATTGTCTCATGTTAGACATTGTAATGTGTCGTCTTTCTCCTTTCATTTTCTTTTGTAAATTTAAGAGGATTTGGGATAGGAAGCAGTGTGTCAAAGTCTTAAGAAATTTATAGCATTAAGGATTCAATATGGCCTACCCCAAGGCTTACATTGATTAGATCAAGGGTTCAATTAGCCGAGTAATAGATTGGCTAGATCAGCGGTTCAATTCTCTGAGAAACAATGTTGTCAAGGTTATTCCTTAACTTGTTTCTTTGCTCTGACTAGTGCTACTGATGCACACATATTCTGTTCCATCCAATTTGCTGCCTCGTTATAAATTAAAGTATTCTGGATTTTGACTGTATATATGATCCTGGTCTTGCCAAAGAAAGTTTCCGCAATAATTTGGTTTTTTAAGTTAAAAGGATTTTGTTCCGTTCAATGCAGGCCTTGCTACACTAGGAGATGGACCACAATTGGAGTTGGATGCAGCAAGCTTCTGGTCTCATGCTCTTGATGCCGCAGTCTATGTCTCTGAGAATCTTTTGATCTTCCTTTTTGCTGGGGTTGGCCTGGATTTATGCTTTAAGCTGAGGATTTTGAGCCCTTTTCCCATTGATAGATCAATTTCAGAGACCGATAAAATTTAAACACCTTGTTGCCTCTATTTATTACTATTTCTAAGTGTATATACAGTAAAATAACTTCGTAACAATTGCTCTAAACAGAATTATACTTGAAAATTCTGTCTGTAAGCACCATGCACTGCAATTATCCATAAATCTAGTAATTATTGCCAGGTTCATTCAAGTTAGCAATGATTTGGATACTTTCAAAGACAATTCTTCTATGACAACAAAAGTATTACTACATGATGAAGTCTTCAAAAAATTATGGGATGCGTCCAGATGAATGTGCTGCAGCAAAATGCTAGGTTAAACTCTCCTAGAGGAGAAATTTAAACTGACCGAATGAACCCTGTAAAATAATGACTCGACTTTTCCATGGTATTTACAACATTGAAAAAATGACCTATATCTTCCAATCCCTAAACAGCAGGTTAGAGCATTGATATTCAAAAAGGGGCAACGCCTAAAGAATGATCTCTTCAACAGATGTCTAGTGTCATCAACTGGAGCCAGTCTCAGTCTATATCCTGAAAGTATGAAAAATATCTTGTTATTTGAAGAGAAGACAGCAGTAACCTGTCACTCTTCAGCATCTGTCTATCCACACTTAACAAATGAACATTTTGATATAATCCAAAAGTAATTAGTGAGAACCTCATAATCATCCAACCGAAAGCTCACAATAGTTGGTTTCTTAGCAGCATCCTTGGTCCTCTTTTGATTCAGCCAAAGCTCTCTCTAAATCAGACTCTGACAATGCCCTTGGTGCCTGTAAACAGAACAGTTACCATGTGTTTTTCTAAATCAAAACAAAATTCACAGACATTTGATCTATGACATGCATGCATACCACTGTGTGTGATTTTGCAGGAAAAGCAGATACTAATAATCAAAGAACAAAACTACTTGCCGAAGAGAGTGTGTGTGTGTGTATAGAGAGAGAGCCACCTGTGATTGCTCTCCTTTCTTCTCGTCCTGCAAATACTCCCTAAGAGGAATAAATGCAGCTTGCTTGCAGGCTTCGAGAATGTCTGAACCAGTGTATCCCTCACACAAGCCAGCAAGCCGATCAAAATTAATGTTATCTTCAATTCTCTCACCCTTCAAAACTACCTTCAGTATCTTCGTTCTATCACTAAGAGAAGGTTTTCCAATCTCAAATGCCTGAGAAAAGCGTCTAATTATTGCCTCATCAAGGTCACTTGGTCGATTGGTTGCTGCCAGGACCATTACTCTTGCATTCTCTGCAGAGAAGGAAATTTCATTCATTTGTCACTTATATGTGGTATAGCATTCATCAATGACTATTATGTTAGTCAAATTGAATATTAAACAAGAGAGATTTCCTGAGTTTCTTAATATAGAGCAAATGAGTTTGAGAGAGAAGAGATAAGATTCGTGGCCACATTTTCTTCAAGCAATTTATACGAAAAGCATGGAGTGAAAAGGGTATAGCATGTCAAAATAGGGAGAAGTTATAATCTACTAACACCTAAATTAATACATGCTACCAGTGCAGCTAAATGTATCCTACAGCTAAAAAAGAGTATTAAACTACTGCAACAGAATTGTTTATCATTCAAACTACAACATATTGAATTGTCTAGCATACTATTAGATTTTTTTAATTTTTTTTCCGAAAAAAAGAAAAAGAAAAAGAAGAAGTCCGGTAAATAGCGAGTTCTTTTTGTCCAACTACTCTTTGTTTTCAAATTCATATATAATTCATCTATAAGGCAAAAAAGAAAACATATGCAGATTGTAACACTCACGATCAGTAGTAAAACCATCCCATAAGGCCATGAACTCAGTTTTCATACTAGTCAGCATGTCAGTCTCTGTTGCACGACGCTGGCCCAAAAAACTGTCAACTTCGTCAATAAATATTATAGCTGGCTGGAGCTTGTAGGCCAAACTAAAAACAGCAGCAACTGCCAAAAGAAAAAAGGAAGAGGAAAGGAAAAACAGGAAGACAAAGGTCATATGCTTATTATGGATAATTGGACATTAAAGCTAGTAAATGCTGATATAGTATGAAAAAATGGATATGCAGTCTAGTCTTATACAGTTACATCTTCTTCCTTCCCAATTTGGAATAACTGCAATTGTTACCAATAGAAAGTCAACCCTCATTTCAAAATCACTCATGAAGGACGATAGCATGTCACATTCCATAACCTCACTTCCTACAACCTAACACCTCCCTAAAACTCCTAAATCTTTCGGCTTTCTTCCTTTCAGTGCCTCTATGTAACTGCGATAGCAGTTTGGAATAGCTCCATAATAAAAAAATCATAAATCCACCAACAAAAAGAAAATTGCTATTTCGAGCAATATATATCTCCTCCTGAGAGTGAAAGAAGTATTTTTTTTTTCTTTTATCAAAATCTTAGCAAGCTGAATCTAGCCCTCCAATCTCTTAATCATCCAAGCAAACAGGTCACATCAATTAATATGGAGTTTTCAATTAAAAGACAGAACAAAAATCCAATTAGACTTGTAGATACGACAAACTTAGCTAGCTATGCGAAGGTAATTCGAAATACACACCGAGTTTTTGGGCATCACCAAACCACTTGCTCATTAGAGTAGAGACCTTGACATTGATGAACACAGCACCAGACTCTTTGGCAATCGCTTTAGCAAGCATTGTCTTCCCTGTCCCAGGTGGTCCGTATAACAGAATACCTTTCATTGGACCAAGCAATTTCCCATGACAAAACAACTCCGGCCTTCGCAGAGGTAAAATGGCCAGCTGAAACAAAGTTTCCTTAATACCATCCAGTCCCCCAATCGAATCAAACTCCACATCTATGTGATCTGGATTCACAAGGTCCCCAGCTATCATATCCTGCAGCGAATTACTCAAATAGATGGAAACAAATAAGGGCAAATCACCCAAGAAAATCAAACCACAAGAACCCATCCAACATATCCTGTATACTGTTACCAAGAATAACAACTATGCCACAATCTCAAGCTAGTCGAGGTCAGTCATGAATCTACAGTGCCATGTCACTATATTTGGGCACATTTCATTCCCATATAATTTATAATTTTTAAGTTCCCAGATACTAGGAGGTTCCCTAAATTTCCTACTAAATACAAATTTATAGCTAAGAGTTCTTAGAAACACTAGGCCTATGTTAGCACAAAATCATCACTCTAGTGATAAGAGCTCAACTTGTGATGTGTGGGTTAGGTGCACACTACATGTTCAAACCCCACAACAGATTAAAGCCTGGTTTAAATTGGAGAAGGATAGAGGAGCGGACCTATTATCAATAGAGTTATGAACCGTGCGCCACTGGACACTCGGGATTTCTCGGTTATTTAAAAAACTAAGCACAATCATGACCAAGCCTCAATCCACTATCTCCCATTTTACATCATCAAATGATACTACAATCTACTATCCTTTGGGAATCAAGCATTTATTTAATTTTTTTTAAGCACAAATATCATTTTAAGTATTTTTAGTTAATTGTTAAGTACTTTTTGATGTAGTTCTAAATTTTTCTTTAGACCAAAAAAAAATTGTGAATAGAGATTAAAAGAATAAAAATTAGATGTGTATACCTCATAGGGAGTGGTGTGAATAAGAGTGCGACCTAAGCGTTTGGAGAGCTGTTTGCGGGATTCAAGAGCTCTCTTAGAAGCTTCACGATTCGGGTCGAGATGGCGAAGCCCAACAAATAACACAGCCATGCTTAATGCTGCGCTTGCAGCGTACAATATAAGGTCTTGTATCAGCTTCGCCTTTGCATCAGTACTGCTTCCCCCCATTGATTAGTGACTACGCTTACGCTTACGCTTACGCTTCGCTTCTTAGGGTTTCTTCTTCTTCTGCTTCTGCTTCTGCTGGGATGAGAATATGTATGTAAGATTTAACTAATATAACTAACAAAGCTTTGTTTACTGAGGCCAATTGCAAGGCGAAAGAAGAAAAGGGGGTGAATTAGTGCTGGCGAAGTTTATTAAATAGAATGAAAACTCATCTACCCAGGATAAAAAAGAAATAAAATAAAAAAGTGACCATTAAACAATTTTAGTTTTCTTCTTCAGAAGAAGAAGAAGTAAATCACGAAAGATGGGCTAGGAATATTTCGATTTCTATATATTTCCCTTTTTTATTGAAAAAGATGAGTTGTCTGTTCTTTTATATGAAAACGTACAATTTACTGCCTTACCTTTTCTATAAATCAACCAGGAAAGTTAGATCAGTAGGTTTCTAGTCGAATAAATAATAATAATGAACATCCTTGTCCTTATTTTTTTCTTTAATTCTGGTTTTCCATCTGATACCCGCATTAACATCCCGAATAATCTAAATCCATGCTTCGTAAAGCCCATTTAAGAAGCAGCGCTTCATAACAAGAGCTCGAACTCGAAATCACCGTGCTTTCAGTAACATCATCACGTATAACACTTATAGCTTATTTATAACTATGAAACTGTGATAGATAATGTTCTGCAAAACACTGTAATTTAAGAATTGCAGATCAAAAGCACAGATAAAATTTCTTCACAACGACAGTACACAATTTATGAGCAACCTGCCAATACGGCATGAACCTCAATCAACATAAAATACCAAGAATACAAGCTTCCCTTGATACGTAGAACTCAGGAAGAGAAACAGCATGAGGGGGAAAAACCAGCAAAACTACTAGGGTAATCTAGATAAGGCAGTCATACTACAACTGTTAAAAGATAGTAGGCCGGCATATTTGGTGCAGAGTTGAATCATAACACGTTAAGATTAATCTGTTGCGTACAGAAGATGCTTATTGTTTGGTCAGTGAACTACCTACACAGATACACTCCAGCATATGATTGTGCTTCTTCCAAGTATTGGCATTCGGCTCATCAAAACTCAGCCCTCAGCCCTAAACAGGCAAATTCAGTGCTTCCTTCAACTATGATCTTCTCCATCTTCATTCAAGTGCTCAGGATTTTCAGGTCTTCTAGAAATTTCCCGCCTATCTGCTGAAGACAACTTCTTAAGATTGTATGTTTCCTCCTTCATGCCAATTTTTGAAAGATTAGATACGAATGATAAACTTCTAAATCATTTACATGTGTTAGTAAGTGCTTCACGTGGTTGATACATTTTCTGACATTCTTACATCTTTCTTCCTAGTAATTGCAGTCTCTGTAAATTTATCCAACACCTGAAAGTCTCCATCTCTTTTGAATGCTTCCAGCTAAAAACAGATGAAGTTTTCAATGAGGACGATACGATTCCGGATACACAAAGCAGAAGAATAAAATAGAATTATAGAAATTACTGAAGGAATTGAAGAACAAAAAGAATCTCAGACCCTAACCGAACGTTATGATAACCAATGATATATGAAATCAATCGCCCCTAAAAGAACGACAAGAAAGAACCAAAGATATCTTTCAAGCTCAATCCAAATTATAAGGTTTCCAACTTCACAATTTCATTTGTAGTCACAATAGCCAATCTACCCCTAAACAGTGAGTCTACCAAGTATTTATAACTTTATTAGGATATAGGGAAACAATACGGACAGTAGAATCTACCAAGAAAAGGAAACAAGTTGTCCCTCCTTCGAAAGAAACTCTAAACCAACAGGAAATAAAATTCAAGAACTCCCACTTCGGGAAGGAAACAAAATTAACGGTTGAGATGCTCTACTCTCCCAGCGATAAACTTAGTGCTAACCGAGCTATCCAGGATCGTATCAGAGAACCTTAGCATAATTGTTTTATCAGGTTTGAGATAGACTGTAGCTATATTACCTGAATGTGGAAGATGCACAAGAGGATGCTAGCAATGGGTAGCAAGCTATCTTCAGGAGATAGAGAAAGATTGGTGCTGCATATGATAAAGAGCATCAGAATGAAATGTTTGGTTATAAATATCAAGGCAAAATGACTCAATTAAACATCAAAAAAATGCTGATAGTTCCTTTGCCTAAAGCTACTACAACAGAGAATACCAACTTCCTAGAGAATCTGATGTAATCAATAAAGGATCAAAAGAGCAAGTGAGACCTTTCACTATTCAAGGGATTATTCTAGGAAAAGCTATTCACCATCTTTTCAGTCCTATAGCAGAATACTGGTTATAGATAATAGAGTAATTTTCTATATTTGGAAATTGGCGGGTGTTGAAAGGCTGTTACACTTACCTTATAAAAAACAAGGGTGTTGAAAGGCTGTTACCAGCAATATACGAGAAGGGTGACTGCTAGATTACACTTTTGCATTTAGTGGCATTGAAGAAGTCTAGCGGAAGAATACCCAAAATCCTCAAGGGTCTCACTTTTGGTTTTAGCCTCTGCATGCTTCTTGATATATTCAGGGGACAATCTTACTGCAAACTGTTTAGGTCATATGAAATCAGGCTTATGCTTCAACGCCTTAAAGTGGCTTTAATGCGCCACAAGACCAGTCATAAATGGATCTACCTTGGTCCAAGAGGATCCCACTCTCCTTCGTCGGAAAACTTCATTGTTTTATAGGTAAATCACATTTAGAGATATATGTGTGTTTGTGTGTGTTACTGAATCTCCCTTGACATAGGAAGGTCTCCAGAGGAGCGGTAAAGAAGATTCAAAATTTCTGGGATTCCCATGTTCAAGCTTCATTAGCACCATTCCGTTTGCATTTTTTCAAGTTCCTTGGTGAAAATCCTAGGGCCACCCCTGAGACTAATAGTGAACTTTAAAATGTTACAAGCATTTGTAATCCAATAGTAGGGTAAATTGCCTTCCAACAATAAACTTTAAATCTTACAATCATATCAAAGTTGGAAGAGCTTACATGGAAATCGAGAAGGATAAGCATCAGTTCATGGAAATAGAGAGTACAATGATGTTAATGTATTTGAAGTTTGAACAAGCAGAAAGAAAGAAAACACATAGGGTGTTTTTGGTATGGAGGAAACCATTTTTCAATTTTCTCATGTTTGGTTGGTCAAAATGTTTTGGAGAACATTTACTCTAGTAAAACAAGTTCGTTAAAAATGAGAAAAATGATTTCCTTAATAAAAGTAGGAAAAACAAGTTCCATAAGTAAC
>JACEIK010000430.1:241883-255885 GCA_018107945.1 Datura stramonium | reverse complement strand
GCATCCCTACCATACAGATGCCTTACCTGTTGAATTGACGTCTGTTGAAAGAGATTTTGTAGGTGAGGCATGAGAACTGAAGCAGGAACATTATTGAGGCCAAGTTCCTTGGGCTGTTGACAGGGTGGCTGAAAATTTAAGAAAAATGCAGTATTATTATGTCAATAAGTTCTTTGCTTTTCCACTGCTTTTTTCACTTGGTTAAGACAAAATAGCACCATAAGGGTGGAGCTCAACTTTTAACATATTCACATCATTTAACTGCAGCAGTAAAGAAAGGGACAATACACACACCATTTGTCTAGATTCGACCAGCCATTCTCCAACACTAGCAGACTTCCTAAGTGGTGATCCCTGGGAATCACATAAATCTTGTGTCAAAGATACAGCAGGAATGAAATACTTGAGTTGTTTTGAGAAGGCAACAACACACCACTTACTTGGGAAGATCGTCGAGGAACTGTACATAATGGAATATCCTAACATACATATTTAAGTTAGCAAATAGTCATCTAAAAGAAAAAGAGTACGAAAAAAAATATGATTTACCTTTACAAGATCTACATTTTCTGATGTTACAGAGAAACGGCCTTTTATTTGGACCAAGTTCGGCTTCGACTTGTCATCCAAAGAATCTTTGAATCCTGAACAGATAAAAACTATTATTTACTGCAAAGCAAAATCTGCCTTTAGTAGCATGTCACCTAGATTTTCCTATAAACCATTGTCAGTCATACAAACAGTAGCAAATGAACTTGTCTTGAAAGCATAATACCCCCAGATGATTTAATTGGAGCTGATAAACTATTTCCTGAAGCTCGGTTTGGAAGCATTAAAGGGCCACTAAAGCTAGGTGCTCTTCGCACTGGATGAGCTTTATCTCCTGGTTGTTGGTTTTCAATCTCACTTCTGCAAGAGCAACATAAGTCATTGAAAGTTCTCATTTTGATAACATTCAAACCAACAGTCATATTTCAATATGCAAATGGTCAAATAAAGTACAATGAACTACAGTAGAATGTAATTGGATTATTTATACACTGCAATTAGCCTCTATAAAATGTACCCAACGCACTAATTTTAGAGAAAATGCCTGTGAGAATTTTCTCTCGTGGAAATTGTTTCTGTTCCACTGAAGGAACACTTTTTTAGAAAAAAATCAGGGACCTGCCATATAGATGGTAGAGAGACCAAGTTTGAGCATTCAGTTCTGATCAATTTCCCTTTAGCCTACAGTTGAAAATGGACTAAAAAGAAAGGCAATTTGATTCCTGAATATTAATGAAGCTTCATAGTTAAAGTTTTGGTGCAATTTTTTTCCTTTGATAATTTGTCTTGGTGCAATGTAAGATACAGTAGAATAAGAAAACAATGAGTCGTACAGAACCTTTCGGAGTTTCGAGCTCTTTCTGATGCTGAGTGACTAAGTACAACGCCTGCCATCAGTGGTCCGCTCTGACTTTGACGAGCTTTTGGTGTTTGAGTTCTACTTTTGGCCGGTAAAGCATCCCTGTCTGAGGTTAGGGGTGGCAACTCCATTTTTGATGCATTCTTCTTCAGTCCATTTTTCTCCCAATGGTCAGAATCTAGTGCCCCACTTTCCAAATCTTTTCCCTTCTTGATCTCATATTCAGCAAATGGCGCTTCGCCAACACTTTCTTGCTCACTGGGAACAAAATATATCAACGAAAATTAAATTGAGATGATAATAACCCAAGGCCTACCTTACGAAAAATAAACTTCTAACTAATGGCTCACATAATCATAGCCCATGCATAACCATTACCTAAACTATCATATTTTGGTGATGATGACAAAATCCTATAAATATAGTCCCCAGGAGAGAACGGTTAATTCTCATAAAATATCCTCATGTTTTTTATCTTCTGAAGAAGATAACGTTACATTGAGTATACCTGGTTTGTACTTGATTCCACATGAAGATATATACGCTCCAGAAGAGGATATCATGGATAAACTAACTTTTTCTTTAAAACCGAGAAACACCTGAGGACCAGCCACGCATGGTTCGAAACTCGGCGGATAATGGCTCCCCTCTACCTCTCTCCACATAAATATGGACAAACTAACAAAACATCAATATGGACTCTAAGAACAATATTTAACATGAAAGCATGTACATCCTGTGCCTCTATTTGTATGACACACCTAGTATTGTGGGATATTCCAAAATGTTTGACACCATCCCATAATATAGTCTACAAGTCTTGCAAAACTTCCTATGATAAAGATTCGTTTAAGTATCCAAATTTTGAACTTCAACAGGATATCTTCAGTATCATGCCAATTTTCAATCATTACTTTAATATTTATTCCATCAATATAATATATAAGTAAAATTAACATCTTAAACTCCGCATCCAGAAAATATGACTTTTTAAAATGAAACAATGGGAGTATACTAGTTGGTCCAAAAATGGTCTAACTCGTTCTAACACTTAAAAGTACAAGGAAAGTACAAGGAATTCAAGCTCATTAAAAGTTCAAAATTCAAAACAAAGCATCAATTCCCCCTTGCAAACTAACAGCTACTAATTTGATTATATGTCTGGCCAAAAAGAAAAAGGAATATATATACCTGGCAATAGAATCTTTTCTCGGGGTTGATTTTCCAGCATATTGTATGGCAATAGATTTCTCCTGCAAATAGGAGAACAGTTCAAGGCCGATGTGAATAACTTGAAAATGGAATAAAGCACCACAGAAAAAGACTGGCAAAGACCTTGTAGTTCATATGAGCTTTCATGGTACCATCTTCTTCCTTAATTTCTTGTATTTCGTCATCGTCCTGGACCTGCCACAGCAAACGAGAGAGTATTAAATTTGGGATGGCAAAAATCATGGAGCAAAAGTGAAAGAGCGTCTTTATCAAGACATAAAGAGACGCCTCTCACATACATACCAGTGAAGCCTGAAGCTTTAAATCCTCCAGATCAAAGTTCCAGGCGCTAACACCCCGTTGGTATTCACTCTGTGAAGAACAACAAAAAGTTATAACTGAAGGAAAATTTTAAAGACGGCAACTCCCCACGTTGTTCACTCTCAGATGCCACAGATAAAGAAACTTGAAAAGAGAAAGATTAGCCCAAGGCACAAAGTAGACACTTGCAAAAGGGAAAAAGATGAAGAAAAATGTTTTCACTAGCTTTTAGATAAAAATAGGGCCATAGACAATGCAAGAATCAATCCTTTCGACTAAGAGCATAAAAAACATTATTTGAGTATATCGTTACCAACCTTTTTGTTTTTTCTTTTATAAACTTGAGGTAAATCATCAACATCCTATCCCAAAGTCCAAAGGATTGAAAGTGTACAAGAAAAGGAAGTACAACATTCTTTAGAAGAATTAAATAACCAAAAGAATGAATTTGACAGTTATAATTAGCAATTATACACTAACCAATTTGATATCTCCGATTTTCATGGAATGCACAAAGTTTGAAAGAGCAAAATGGAGATCCAAGGATCTGGAATTCATAATTGAGAGGCTGATTACGTTTTCTCATCAAAGATGGAAAACTAATTTAAGAGCAAAATGGCATTTTTGCACACAGAAGAATAGCATTGCAGCTACTGCAACAAATAAATGCACGCGAGCTTAGATGGTATAACCATTGAGCACTAATGAACAATGTCATTGATAGAACAATTGCCACAAACCTGTGATAAAGCTTCCTGCTCGGAAGAAGGCATTCTCTTCAAAGCTAGTTGGGCAGCATCTTTAAGCTGCAATAATTTCATCAAACAGCATTAGACAAGGCTAAGTAGGAAAACGAGGCAACCCTTACAACAACCATACTACAAAATACCTGGAGGGCTTTAACTCGGTTCCAAAGTGGTGGCAGGTCAGCAAAGAGTTTTTTTACAGAAAGCTCTGGAGGCTTGGCATTTTTAAAAAAAGAATGCTTCAACAACTTCTCCGCGGTTGGCCTTTTAGTTTGATCTTTCACCAAGCACATTGCAACCATTTCCTTGAATGACTGTTACGACAAGTAAAAACCGGGTTTGTTCTCCATACATGACACAAGATAAAGATTGAAGCCAGCGTTGTCAAAGGCGCACTTGAAGCGCGCTTAAGCCCTGAAGCGAGGCTCAAAACACATTGAGTGCTTCGCTCGCTTAATGTGTGCTTTAGTTTTATCATCAAAACTCTAAGACAAACTTTCCTTGCAAATGAGCGTATCCTGAGGCGACACTAAACAATTGATATTTCATTTTATCCTAAAAAAAAATTCAATCTTTTTGTCCATATATTTGTTATTCATACTTGTAATTATTAGTCTTGGACTAAACATATATATGTTGGTATGTTTTCTCCATTTGCGTCTTTTCTCATTAAAGCCCATGCTTTATTTGCGCTTTGCTGCTTTGCGCTTAAAGCTCCAACGGACCTTAGAGCTTTTTTGCGCTTTTCGCTTTTGATAACACTGATTGAAGCACATAGCGTATCAAAAAATACAAACATCTCCATGTACAAATACAAATGAAACAGCTTACTTTTTTTGGGTACAGTTGAATGAAACTGAAATTTAATACCTACTTATAAAAGAAAATGGAATTAATACCTTAGAGAATTTTTTGTCTCTGTCATAATCAAGTCCAGGAGGGGCATTTTGTATCGTCATCAATAGTACCTGTGACAAGAGAACAGAGGATAACTTAAATAATGCATACTCAAGCACCAAGATAAAGTATTGTTCTAGACCCCTCTTGGAAATGAATATTTACCTTCATTGGAGGGTACTTTGAAAATGGTGCATGACCATGAGCCAACTCCAAGGCAGTTATTCCAAATGACCAAATGTCAGCCCTGTGGAAGGAAGAAAATTAGTGTCAATAGCATCGATAATATAAATATTCTCAGTGACCCTGTATAAGTACACAAACATATCACTTAGACAGTAAGAAAATATAGACCTTTATGTCAAAATTCAGAATTCCCATCTTAGAGCATGTTTGATAACTGTTTCAAACACTTAAAATTACCAGATTAAGTCAATAAAAATTCAGATTTGTTTATACATAAACTAAAACTCACGTAATACTCCACGTGCCACTTAAATTGCTTTACCAACTTCAAGTAAACCAAATTAGTCATCACTGAAGTCTGAAACCACATATCCAAATACAAGTTTCTAATTAAACACAGTTGCTTATTACATGAATTAAAATGCTTACAACATGTCATCATGAATGATGGAAGTTTCAAAATTACAACATAAATAAGTCTATGAAGCTAGCATTATCTAGTGACAAATTAATATACTTCCATTTTTAGTTTCAAACAAATACTGAAGAGGATAATTCATATTTGAATCCAGTGACAGGATTAAAATGATATCAAGCACTAAAAGTTCATTAACGTAATCCAATGAATACAATTTCAAATGGAATTCAGACTTCAGCTTTCTCAAATAGCTCTCAGTCTACCATTAAATGAAAATTTACATCACAACATATGAAACCATCAAGATCTTACACCGCGACAGAGAAAACTCACTTGAAATCATATCCAGTTCCGGGCTGTAGAACTTCCGGTGCCATCCTACAAAATAAAAGTAGTTGATGAACATGTGGAGCACGAAAAACTTGCATAGAAACAATTATTGATGGAAATTGACTGAAAGGATGCCTATATGCTCACCAGCACGGAGTTCCTACAAAGGTATTCCTAGACCGCTGTCTATCACCACTGTCAAACATGCATGCTGAAACACCAAAATCGCCCAGCTTTACTGCCCCATTAGTGTCCAGCAATATATTCCCAGCCTGTGATGAGAAAAAAGTGGTAGAGAAACCACAAATATCACAATTTGAAGATCAGAAACAAGGGAACATCAGTTTTAACAAACCTTAACATCTCGATGGATGTGCCCATGGCGATGGAGATATTCCAACGCCTTGAGAGTTTCCTTCAACATAGAACAAATAGAAGATTCTTCGAATCCGTCTGGATATGCTATTTTCATGAGATGTAGACAAGAACCCTCAGCCATGAAGGGCATCACCACCCAGAGGTAGCTCTCAACAACAAATGAACAGAATGACTTTATTACATTAGGATGGTCTATCAAACTCATGGTTTGAGCTTCCCTGCGTATGTCATCCTGTGGAGAAATAAAATTCTTTCAATCGCCTATTGCAAAATAGAAGGATGATCCTACCCAAATAGAAATGCAATTACAAAAACAGTCCTTATAACATGACACCTCAACTTGTAACTATAAGAAGCCTTCCTTGACACGTCTACTCCTTGAAAAGGAGTTGACGCAGACCAAAACTCACATTGAGAGAAATTCTCAAAAGAATTACACTCTCTCAGAATGCATGCGACCTTGCTGAAAATGGAACCCTATGGATGCAAAAGATCCAAATAGTGCTATTAAGGTTTAATTGTTACTGTCTCGCTTCTCTTTTT
This sequence comes from Datura stramonium, assembly GCA_018107945.1. Classification (NCBI taxonomy): domain Eukaryota; kingdom Viridiplantae; phylum Streptophyta; class Magnoliopsida; order Solanales; family Solanaceae; genus Datura; species Datura stramonium. The sequence continues at coordinate 249,446 of JACEIK010000430.1, read as the reverse complement.
TGTTTAGTTAAAGACTTGTACGAGTGAAAAATGTGAGATTTAGAAAATTTCTAGTTTAAGAAAACTTCTAGTTTATCTTTAAAATGAAATTAAAAAATGAGCCTGAATAGAGTTGAACAAATAAAGAGGATTCATATAATTGATCCCAACTAGTTTGGGATTCCTGAATTGATATTTAAATTTGTTACTCTTTAATTCATAATGTTGTTAATGGAGGAGAATTCACCCCCTGAAACAACTAAGGAATCAATAAGTGACATAGTATCCCAATTAGGGAATATATGAGGATCTTTTCCTTCTTTTGGATAGGAGTGGAGAGCAAGTTCCAGAGGCAATTAGTTTAGCAGATTATTATGACATGAAATGAACATACACCAATTAAATATACTGTTCCCGAATAACATGGAAATGAAATTATCTAGCCACATCCACAACCTGTGCCCCCCTGTCAGAATTTTCAACCAAAATTGTTGGTCGAAATTGCAATATGACAATGTCCTTAACATTCAAATAAATTGAATTGTGAATAATTTGTTGTTTAGCCAAATGGAAATTGTTCTCTGCTATTCAATCTAGATAAGAGTTCCCCAATTTATTTTTGAGTACGGTTTGTTAGCCAATTAAAAGGTGGACACCAGTGCCATGAGGCTCCTGCTAAAGCGGGCTCGGGGGTAGGCGAGTTTAGTGAACAACTTCACCAATTTACCTGTAATCCAATACATGCTCCCACAGCACATAAAAGAAGAATAGAAATCTCCAAACTAATTATACTATTAAAGGCCTGTTTGAGGCGCGCTTAAATTCTAAGATTTGACGGAGACATGCTAGGGACTTCACTTCACTTGTGGCATTCTGGTGCACGCACAGTGTGCACCTTAATAGTCTTAAAAAGGATGATAAGATAGATAACAAATTGATATGTTATATAGACCTATAAGTTAATTTTTTTCTGATAAGAATAAAAATATGAATAGTAATAATGACATTTTTTTGTAATGGAGGTTTTCAAGCAAACTTGGGCACACCTCGATATTTCACCAGGTACCAATGCGTCCTATCGGCACTGGAGACCATCAAAGTTTAGGCACATGGGAAGAAATCACCTAGTACTTTTGTCTCTACTAGGATTTAAACCCTGGTCTCTGCAGTTGGCACCCAGTTCATTGGCCACAAGGATATATTTGCAACTTATGGATGGGTATGTTAGAAGCTAAGAAATCAGAATTTTAGTAGAAAAAAGATCTGTCATTTATCTGAATAAAAACTTGCTTCTAAATCATATATTTTAAAATAGATTTGAACTTGTTGATATGGCTTTTATTTGGTATATTCTTTGTAATAGTAGTTTTTCACTTCTATGGCCCACATAACTAATTTTTATAGTTTTAGTTACTTATCTCGTATTATACTTTTCTTGTCGGGGCCTTACTACACTAAGCTCATACTTAAGTTAAAAGCTAAAAACCAGCAAGCACTTGGCAGTTTTCTACGTTTTTCACCTTTGATAAAACTGACCTAAAAAAATTTAGCGGGTGCTTACATTGAACGCATTGATCAAACTACCAAAATGAACTACTATCACAAGTGAAAAGAAGCACAGAAATGCTGGGTGGCACGAAATAGACCTAGAACAGATGGTCATGGTTACTTTCAGGGATACTTCCTCTCAAATATTTTCCTCGGGCTGGTTATAGTAAGGGAACTAGTAACTGCTTGTACCAAATCTGTATTTACCTTATTTAGAAGGAAAAGATATCCAAAAGATCAATTCACTACTGAAAATAATAACTCCAAATAGATGAATATTGTGGTGTTCTATTAGCAACAAGTCAAACAAGAACTTGACGAGAGAAATCCGCTAACCAAAAAGAAAACTTCTTTGAATTTTGATAGCTAGAATCCCCTGATAAAATAGGATTAGTGGTGACAGGGACAACGTAATTTCATGTTGAATACTAGATTGTGATGGTATTTGTAGAGCGAATCCATGCGCTTCTCAGATAAAGGTCCATCAAGATGTATTTAAGAAACTGTTGTAAGGTTTTGTTGTCCGTTTTGTTAAGTCCCGCATCGATGGGGTGGGATGAGGGATTATGAACTTCGGCAATCCTCCCCCCTCATAAACTAACTTTTGGGTGAGTTAGGCCCAAGATCCATTTCTTTACATGGTATCAGAATCAGGCTCATCTCAATTTGTGATTTCCCGATGTTGAGCCCCTATACTAAATTGTCCACGCACTAGATGTCCAGTTCTGGGCGTGAGGGGGTGTGTTAAGTCCCACATCGATGGAATGAGGGAATTATGAACTCCTTATACGTACTTGGGCAATCCCCCCTCATAAACTAGACCCAAGATCTAATTTTTTTACATGTTTCATTGTCAATCAATCTATCTCAATACAAATCGCTTTGTCATTTTCTATCCTTTATTATCATATCCAAGTATTTATTTCTTTTTTGGTCCTGCTAAATAGTTTTGTAGCATATTATTTCTATTCGAAAAGATCCCAACAACAACAAAGAAAAGTGATATTCGGAAATGAATTGAAGAGAACTTCATATGCCTACATCATCAGCGGAACACCTAGCAAACCCGGAATCTTTAACATAAAAGCGCAAGCTAAAAGGAGTTCAAGAAAAGAATATAAAGCTTCAAACCCGGTTATTGTTACCTGTAGGTATAACCAGCTGCCACTTCAGACGTAAGCCTAGTTAATTGATTATACTTTGTAAACTGATTGCACACAAATAACTCTTATTCCATATATCTGTCCGTGCATTAGTGTTTAATGCCAATGAAGTCCAACAGTGTAAAATGTATACAGGGCCAATACAAATACAAAATCACTGCATTTGTTCAATCAACATCACTTGGGGTTGGGGATACCAGAAAATGAGTTTTGTTACATTGGCCGCTGACAAAATACAAGGAGTAAAAACATGGACCTATGACAAGTCAAAGCAAACAAGGAAATCACCATTGAAGCCTCGTCCTTTCAACTCTCCGATCTCTATAGCCAATTTGCAATTCTAACCACATATATCCACTAAGATAAACTAAAAATGCATCTAAACTAGAACATCACAAAGCAAAACATCAACCAATCTGCAAGTCAAGTCAAAGTCAAATTTCCAGCAGCAAAATTCAAAGAGCGCGTATCTACACCTTGCTTAAACATAGAAAAAGCAGAAGAAATAGAACCAAACCAGATTGCTATTACAGCGATCGAGATCCAAGCACTTGACTGCGACTACTTCATTGAAAGGAAGATAGATCGCCCTATAAACAGTTGCACTCGCTCCATAACCGACTTCTTCCAGAAGCTTGTAATCGTTTGGATTCGCCGAATAGTTTCTCGGACCGCCGGCCATCACCGCTCCGGCCGGATAAGCAGAAATCGCCTGCTAGAAAACTGAATTGTAAGTCGACGATTACGGAAACCGGTGGAAATTCCCGTTGAAGTTGACGGAGAGCATCGGAGAAAGTATTGGTAGTTGAATGTAGCTCACAAAAGAGCTATTCTATGACAAATTATNTCTATGACAAATTATCGATGATATTTTTCAGTAAGAATTTGTTACTATTTTGTTTTTTCTCATAATATATATATATATATTCCCCTCTAAATTCTAGGCGATAATTTACTGAACGTGCTTTTATTTTATCAGGGGGATCTGTTGACTGCCATGAGAAGTGAGATAGAAAAAACAAAGAAATACTATATGAACGAAGGAGGTGCCAGCAAATATGGATACGGGTAATTCGGGTCTGGCTTCCGGATCATAAGTTGGGTGGTGTAGAGACGCTGACGTGGATACATGCATCTCCGTGATGACACGTGGACCATTGTCACGTGCTATGATTAATCGTGTTTCAATTTATTTAGCAACAAAAATAAAAAGAAAATGAGAATTCAAATTACTTGTGTAATTGTGGGATTAGTATTTGTTCAATATCCAGATTTATCATTTATACCCCCAACTAATTTTGATAGATAGATAAATTATTTTTGATAATATAAAAATAACATGATAAAGTACACTAATAAATGAATAAATAACTAGATAATTAAGTATATTGTAACAATATTGATATTACAAAATTTTATTATGAATTGATTAATTATTATATTTGTTATCAGCCAATTATATGTGGACATAAAATCAACAAAGTAAGCAAGTATATTAAAAGCTATTCGTCAAACTTATTTGTTTTATAGGCACTTTGAACACATTTAACCGGTTAGAATTATATATATTAGTAATTTGTATGAAGTGAAGTTAAGAAATGAAAATTCACATGGACTGTTTGAGACTAAAACATGATTAATTTTGTTATTGTTACAAATATTATCCATGATTTGGTAGAATAAAGAGAATTGGATTATTAAAGTATAAAAGTCAACATTTTTGTCGAATTAAAAGGCCTCGACCATAAAAAGGAAGCATGATAATACTCTATTAAGATTGAATTACTTCTGACCTTATAAGCATTTCCCATGCCATCGTCCGTCTTTTTTGGAATTTTGAAAAGAATCGGATTTGTTCAAATCGATAATATATGCGGCAATTTAAATATTTGTTAAACTCAGATCTTTCTCTTAACTATAATTTAGCTTGGTTTAGATATTTATTAACCATATAGATCAAATTTATCCTTACATTACCAAATTGTTCTATTTTAAAAAGCCATATATTTCAAGGATAAATGAAAGCCCAGTGAGATTAGTGGGCCGGAAAATTGGGTTTATTCACTCAGCTAACTTGTACAAAAATTTCTGCAACATCCTAGTTATTGTTAGAAATTACAAGATATATGAATCACCTTCTTCTTAAGCTCTTAGAAGAAGCTCTAGAGACCAAATACCCAACCCCCACCCCAAGGCACATCACCCATATCCCTACATCTAATGCCCACCCAACTCCCTCCGCCGTGTCTCCGCCGTCCGAATCCTCCTCTTCTTCTTCTTCTTCTTCTTCACCTTCACCTTCACACTCCGAGCAGCAACACTCCAACTCATTTTCAACTTCTCTTTGCTCAGGAATCTCCTCCAGCTTCTGAAAACAGCTCCTCCTCTTCCTCACCGTCGTCATCTCCACCTTCTCAGTTATCACCTCCGCAGCAGCAGCGGCCGCGCGTCCTTCCACCGCCACGCACACCTCCGCCCCTTTCACTTGTAAATCGTCGTTTTCCAACGCGCACCTGCAGTCGATTCTCCAATTTTCTTGATCAATCCCATCTTTCATGAAAATACCCTTTATGACTTTAACATCAGCCATGAATATCTCGAATCTTACTCCTTCACTCGCTTTAACTCTGTCCCTGCTTCCGTAAATAACCCCTTTTGTCAGCTTCTCAGCTGACACTACCCGGTGGAGCGTAACGAAACCGGGCGAATTGGACCGGATCTTGGAGTCGTTAATCTCCAATGGGCTCTCACTTATTCGGGGGAGATAATGCAGAGTTAGAGAATCGGGTGAAACATTATCGGTTGGTGATGAAAATGATAAATGGAGATAGAAACCTTTGATTTTCAGGCGCTCTCTCTCGTTCGGCTGAAACCCTTTACACATTTTTGCCCAATTTTGATTGCTGAATTGGAATGAAGCATGAATTATGAGGGTTGGGACTTGGTGGGTTTTTATGTAGAGATTACGGAAGTAAGGGGCGACGTTTGTTTTGGAACGAATCTTGGGGCGTGAGGCCTGGAGAGCACACGGTTTTGACAATTTGATTTTGTCAGCAGACACACAAGGCAAAGGGACGTGGAAGGTGGAGTTCACAAAACGACAAATTTTACCGAATAAAATATATATGAGACTAAAAAGAAAAACATAATAATTTAAATAATAAAAAAATATATATAATAATTTTGATGGATTCTTGCTCTATTATCTCAAAATGACACATTGAGAGGAAAAGCGTACAGGAGACGACAAATTAGGAAGGGCGGATTGGCCAACAGAGTTTTGATATGCCGCGTGCTGAGGCTTTCTTAACAGTAGTTGCAAGTAATTTTTTTCAGTTTACGTCAAAGTACTATTCAAATCATATGCAGAAAATAACATTTCTTTGTTATGAAAATTAATAAAATTGAAAGAAAAAAAAAACAAATCTAAATAATAACCTTCAAAAGGATTAGGCAGTGATGTAATTCAAGATAGGTCAATATGGGTCAAGCCTAAATTGATTGTTATTAAGAGTTTTGGGCTATATAGCTAAAACATGCAACTTTAACTGAATCTCATTAGTAAAAATGTTGATTACGCTACTGGCTCCTACTGTTTCATTTATCAATTTTGACGGCTTGCTTCCGATTGAACAGGTTTGTTGTTTTGAAATATCTTGAAAGTTTAGTTACTTGCAAAAGTTAGAATTTTTATGAAGCAAAATCTATCTTCTAAGCGAGGCCAAAAAATCTAAGCCGTTTTTATTATACTTATCTTACGGGGAGAAACTATCAATACTAATCTATGTTAATGTCATTTTTTAACTTGACCCGATTTGCTAATTAATAGGCCACTGCAAATACTAGAAACATTTGGTTTGGGCAATTGCACAGTAGCATTTTGGGCCTGTTTGAAGTTGTGGATCTTGGAACACCAGGTCCACTTCAAAATGTATATTGAACCATCTTCTTGTGAATGGATTATTTAGTCCTCGAATTTACTCATAGTTGCCTTTTAACCTTTTCTGAAGGAATAATAATAATCTTCTGTCTGGAAATGGCGGAAATGTAGACGGAAATTGGATAAAAATAGCACAAGAGGGTTATAAACCTAAATTGTTTTAAATCTTTTTATATGTTAGGGCTTAAGGAGTAACATGATAAATTATAGGTAAGATTTGTATGATTTTGTATAATAAGGTTACATCACATTATTTTTGGCTCTATGGGAGAAATTGGACACATATAAAGTGGTATGCCACTTTTTATGGATAGTGGAGGGGTGAGGGATTTTTATCCCAACTTGTATCGGTGTGATATTTTCAAAATCAACATCACTTTTATTTTTAATTAGAGATTTCAAAATTAATAAATTCTAATGAGCAATTTCTCCTTAAATGATCTCTATGCAATGCAAATTTGGATTAGTTCGAATATCAAATATATTGCCACTAAATATTAATATCACCCCCATCAAATTTCAAAGTATCCTAGCTTTACCTAAAAATATTCAATATATATTTTTGTATCTTCAATTGTTTTTATATGAGGGATCGGACTTAATTGATGTTTAAGGAGGGAAACGCTCAACCTACCAAAAATTCTTTTATTTCTAGTAAGAATAACTCGAAAACTCTGACAAATGTTTTCTCATTATAATTCAAAATAATTAAATAGAGGTGAATTGTTGAAAATTGTAAAACAAATAATATTATTTATAAAAATAATATCAAGTGTTTTAAGAGATCATGAAATGAAAAGAATATTATCATATAAATTGAAATGAAGAATATTTTTTAATTAGTGCCTCCACAAATTCTAGTACGTTCATTGTTATATTTGGATAAAATAATTCATATTAATAGGAAAATTGCTATCGTTCGATGATAAAGGA
>JACEIK010000430.1:215957-238565 GCA_018107945.1 Datura stramonium | reverse complement strand
TATATAATAGCCTTTTTGAGAACTACAGGTTAATGTGCACGTCTTTGTCCAAAAATGTTAAAACGGTTGATTTATAAATTAAAGAGCTCAAATTCAATTTATTTGTAGATTCCAATTTTTTATTTTGGAAAGGAAAAAGGGTTGAAGAAAGAGACATAAAATGCCAAAAGTTTGGTTACTTTATGATGGTAGAACCTCCTCTAGTAGTACATTATCTTTATGGGATTCAATTTTTTTTCTTCTTTTTTTTACATTAAAACAATTATAAAAGATTACACTATATAAGTATAACTTAATCGCATATTAAAAGGTATATTACTCTTTTCTAAGTTGCCATATTAAGCTTTGTTTTGAAAAGTGTCTTGTAATCATTATAGGTAAATTTAACACGATGACTTCATATTTCAAAAATTAGTTGTTTTTGATATATTAAATTTTATTGACTTCTTCGTGCGATTAATGTTTTAATATATATTTCGTACTAATAAAAAAATTCTATCTCTTGCCGGTTTCACTAAATATATTTGTGTACAAAATTTAAACTCCACTTCGATTAGGGGCAGAGCTAAAGTATTGTTTTCGGAATTAGGCCAAACTCAATAGTTTTCATCTAGACCTTTTATTTGTGTTTTAGTTAAAAGTTCATTAAATTACTAATATAAAACCCACTAATTTAAAGGAATTAAAATTGTGAATCACGAGCTTCAAATTCTGACTTCGTCCATAATATATACCAATAATGTCTCTCAATGATATGGTCTGCATGCCAGCAAGATACTCGTTAAATAAGATCTCTCCATATATGGTGGTTATTTTTCCTCCTTTATGTGTGTTTGTGTGTCTACATACTTAAATACCATGAGAAAATAGTACTTATTAATCAATATTCATCATAAAATTAGTCAACTTACAGTATGGAGGCGATATTTTATGAGTAAAAAAATGTACAAAATCTAGAAATAATTGGAGTAGGAGTAGTAGTAATATTTAAAGATTTGAGTACTTTCAGAGAACTCATTCTCAAAATTCTGGGACCAGATTGACAAAGGAAGTAAAGTTGAAGACAGAGCCCATATGGAGAAGTTCTAGGAATTGTTCATCACTATAAAAAGTTTCATTCTTTCAGTTTAATATCTTTTTTTTTTTAAAAAAAATTTGGTAAAAATATTCCCAAGAATTATTAGTAGCTGTACTTCATTATATTCCCCTTTTTACTTGTATCAATTTTATTTGTAACTTCAACCATTGAAGCTAACATTTCAGCTAGCTAGCTCAATTCCTCAAGGTATTTCTCTATCTATCTTCTTCTTTTTTTAAAAAAAATTGTGTACTTGCTTAAATTGTGTCATTTTTTTTATAAAAAAAAATTTGTATTGTTGCAGTTGAAGTCATGAATATTAACAATACAGAACTAGAGCAAGTTCGCGATTTAGCTGTGGAGGAACGCGAGGAGGGGAAGGAGGAGGAGGAGGAACAGTTGTCTGAGAGCGCGATGAGAATTCAACCTTGGACTAAACAGATCACGTTACGAGGAGTCATTGCTAGTACGATTATTGGTTGCATTTACAGTGTGATACAAATGAAAATGAACCTCACAACTGGGATTAATCCCAATCTCAATGTATCAGCTGCTCTTCTTGCCTATGTTTTCGTTCAGGCGTGGACTAAGATCCTTAAAAAGTTCGGGTTCGTATCTGTTCCTTTTACAAGACAGGAAAATACCATGATACAAACATGTTCTGTCGCGTGTTATAGCATTGCCCTTGGAGGTATAATCTACTAATGTGTTGTTTTAGTTATGAATTTTGTGAATTTTTTTTTTTTTTTTTGTTACGAAATATATTTGAATTTTCAGGTGGACTAGGATCTTATGTGTTGGGAATGGACAAGAAAACTTATGAACTAGCAGGGGTTGGTACAGTTGGAAATACGTCAAACAGTTACAAAAAACTCGAAATTGGTTGGATGATTAGCTATCTTTTTGTAGTTTGTTTTATTGGACTTTTTGTATTGGTTCCTCTTAGAAAGGTACTTTGAATTCTTGAAAGGTTCTTTTTTTTTTTAAACCATTTGAATTTACTTTATAAATTGTTGAAATCAACATTGTTTTCTAATACACAGGTCTTGATAGTGGATTACAAGTTGACTTTTCCAACTGGAATGGCAACTGCAGTTCTTATTAATGGATTTCATGGGAAGAGTGATAAGAGAGCTAGGTAAAAATACTTGTAAAATTTTCTTTTTTAAATAATTTTTGAGTCTCAAATTCTTTATGAGGCATAATATAAGTTCTTGATTATTTTGCAGAAAGCAAGTCAAAGGTTTCCTCAAGTTTTTTTCCTATAGTTTTACATGGGCTTTCTTTCAGTGGTTTTATACTGGCAAACAGGATTGTGGATTTCAACAGTTTCCTACTTTTGGATTGAAAGCCCGGAAACAAACGTATGCCTTCATTAAAATCTTCTTCTTCTTTTTTTTTTTTTGGCTGAATACTCGACAGACCAGTGTGTAACTTATGGGGCAAAAGCTTTTACAAAATTAGAGTGGGAAGTGTTGATAGGAACACTTTATCATATGTTCAAATGCTGAACCAGAATATGCAGTGGTTCGAGTGTCTAAGTAAAATTTACTAGTAAGTTTAAGGGGTTTGTCGATGTATTCTGCACTTTCTTGGCTTAATCATGATCATGGGCTAACACATAAATTCTCTTCTGTGTAGATTCTACTTTGATTTTAGCTTGACTTATGTGGGAACTGGAATGATATGTCCACATATAGTGAACATATCATTGCTTCTTGGGGCAGTTCTTTCATGGGGTGTAATGTGGCCTCTCATTGCAAAACTTAAAGGAGAATGGTTCCCTGCTGATATACCAGAATCCAGTATGAAAAGCCTTAATGGTTACAAGGTCAATTCCCTCTCTCTTTCTTCAAATTGTAATCTGAATTTGCTACAGATTTTTCATTCATAGTACTATGTTTCTTGCCATATAGGTCTTCATCTCCATCGCTCTCCTCCTTGGTGATGGGCTTTACAATTTTGCCAAGATATTGTACTTCACACTGTCCAGTTTTCACGAGAGGTTCAAACGCAAAAATCCAAGTCCAGGTAAACTTTAAAAGGAAAACGATTATCATGTATTCAGCTTAATTATAATTACTGTATGATGATTAAGTGTATTAAATACTCCAATTACTAGATATATCAGCAGCAGGGGTGAGACAGAACAAGAAATCAGAGGATGTGAAATATGATGAAGCCTTTGTTAGAGAAAGAATTCCAATGTGGATAGGAGGTGTAGGATACTTAGCCTTGGGGACTATTGCTGTGATTATGATTCCATTGATTTTCCATGAGATCAGATGGTATTGGGTGATCATAGCCTATCTTTTTGCCCCATCTTTAGCTTTCTGTAATGCGTATGGCTCGGGTTTGACAGACATAAACATGGCCTATAACTATGGCAAAGTGGGACTTTTCATGATGGCTGCATTGGCTGGTAAAGAGCATGGTGTCATTGCTGGTTTAGCTGGTTGTGGTTTGATAAAGTCAGTGGTTAACATTTCTTGCATTTTGATGCAAGATTTTAAGACAGGGCACTTAACATTGACATCTCCAAAAACTATGTTTCTTAGCCAGGCTATTGGGACGGCCTTAGGCTGTGTGATAGGACCACTATGCTTCTTCTTGTTCTACAATGCCTTTGATATTGGCAACCCAAATGGTGAATTCAAGGCACCTTATGCACTGATCTATCGAAACATGGCGATTCTCAGCGTTCAAGGAGTATCCGCTTTGCCTCAACACTGCTTGCAGCTGTGTTATGGGTTCTTTGCATTTGCTGTCGCGATAAATTTGGTGAAAGATCTTTGTCCAGAGAAGATAGGGAAGTGGATGCCACTGCCTATGGCGATGGCAGTGCCTTTCTTAATTGGTGGTTATTTTGGGATCGATATGTGTATAGGGAGTTTGGTTGTGTTTGTGTGGCATAAACTTAACTCTAAGAAAGCTAAGGTGATGGTTCCAGCAGTTGCTTCTGGTTTGATCTGTGGAGAAGGTCTATGGATTCTTCCTTCATCTATACTTGCTTTGGCCAAAGTAACTCCTCCAATCTGCATGAAATTCTTGGCTTCTTAAAGAATTTGAGTGTCCAACTGGTCCATAAAAATTTTTAAAAAAAAACTAATGTATTGATTTGCAGAAGACAAAATTTTGAAGTCACCTACAGGTGGTTTCGTTTCGTTTTTTACTGCGTTCTTAGCCTAGGAAATGATAAAGTTGTAGCTCACAGAATTAACAGTGAAAATGGGTGGCATTCATTCACAATAAATTTCTCTAGCGATATCCTGTGCAAAGTATTACCAGTTTTCTGTAAGCATAGTACATCCAAGACCATAATTCCTATGCTCCATTAAAACAAACCATACTGTAGTAACTCCTCACTTGCTACTTTTGTTTGTCCTTCTATCACTTTTTAAATTTTGGAATCGTCTGGATCCGTTGTTTCGAGAGAGAGAGAGAGACCTTGGAAAGAGACAAAGGGGTAAAAATCCTACACCAACCAAACAATTTAACCTTGGCAGTTGGAAATTACATTGAAAATATACCTCGATTAACCATGATTAAGGCATAAAGTATGTGTGTCTTGTTTTTAAACAATTACAGTAGTGGTTTTTGTTTTCTATCAGATTAACTAAAAATCTAATTGCAGGTGTCTACATTAAACAACAGGAATAACCTAAGAAATGGTAAGTAACTTGCTATGATTATGATCAATCTTGTTAATATGTGAATATATCTTAAATCCTTAATAAATGCATAACTAAAATAGCCATGCAGCATTTCCTCTTTCAATTTAAATAAGCAAATCAACTTGATAAGAACCCTCTAAAGAATCTAATTTAGCAAAGTCTCTTCCTTAATCCACATCTATGAAACATCAGTACAAACTCAAATATTTGTAGTCCTGTGACGTACATCCGCTTAAAAGAGGAACTTCAATGAACCTCATTTCATGTGAAAAATCAAATAATATACAAGTGTACATTAGCAACAGACTCCAGAGGCTAATAAATCAGGCTTTTCTCGAGCAGGAATTCCACCTTTGAGGTTGATCATATAGTTACAGGCAAAAAGCTTATGAAGTAATGACGCCTGCCAAAACATCACTCTTGCCCCTTGCACCTATCGTGTAAACCAAACGAATCGCATCAAGCCACCAGTCCAAAGATTCCCATGAATCAGCAATCTGAGAAATAAGAGAATTGTCACGGATTATGCAAAAGGAAATTTTCCAGGGAATGTAAAATACTAGAGAGTCCAAAACTGGAGAATGTAAAATTTAGGTGTTTCCTGTCAAAAAATTAATCTTAAAATGAACATATTTAATATTTAAAACTTTGCTTTCCCACTCACTTCTTCACCTACAAGGGGGAACTCATGGAGAACATAAAACTAATGAATAATGTTTCACGAATAAGAAGAATGACGAGCTGCACGCAATGTTCATGTTCACCTCTTGGAATCATTTTTTATGTTTTCTGAACAGATCAAATATAGATAGCACCATTTGAAAAGGTAGCTTAAAGTTAGCAAAATTACCACAACATCATTGTACAAACCTGAAAACAAGTCCTATTTAAAGGTAATAATCTCCAACTAGGGAAGTCCGGAGTGTAAAGGTAATTGAGTGGGCTAGGAGTGAGATAAACTGATAAAGATATGATAAATGGGTCTGTTCAAGAGTAGGTAATATCTGAAGACAACCCAAATCCAGATGTTACCAAAGTAGGCCTTTTGTAGCGTGAGAGTAAGAGAGGGAAGGGGGCAATTACAATCATGGAAGGTTTATCACTATGACCACAGAGAATGAAAAGTAGATTTAACATAATCAAAGTGGACGTAGATAGCTCATAAAAGTCAACTCGTGTCAAAGGATAACCAAATTTCCCATCACATGATGAAGAAAGGTGAGTGGGTCACCACAGCAAACAGGTCAAGGACAGTAAAGGGTAGGTCCGAGCTTGATGTCAATAATATTCCATAAAATTCCAAAGACTTAGGCAAAAGGCACTATGAAAGCGTGGGCCCATTTTGCAAGGAGGCAATGACTTTATGAATCTCAAATCATTTACTAAAGGAAGCAATCAAAACACCCTAAATAGAAAACATTAGCTTTTGTTGATGAATTCCATTTACAACTAGTCACCCTCCTAGTAAAATATTCCATAAATGACTTGTAATTTTCATTGGCCCATCTTGTCAGAGAATGACTGCCTCAAATAATTAAGCAACATATGTATTGCTGTCTCCAATTTATAGGTTTGCATAGGACTGCATCTGACACTGATTATCGTCAAGTTAGAGAATATCGCAACCAAACTACTATGGTTCTCTAAGGCATATTTCATCCATGAGTTCAAACAACTATCAGAAGTAGCCCCAGGAGACATCATAAGTGGAAAATGTAAGTTGAGAAGGCATGAAGAATTACCATGTAAACTGGCCCATTAATTGTATCAATACAGAGGCCTGCACCAGGTGGTAATGTAAGATCTGCACAGGCTGATACAGAAATGATATCTGGCACATGAACTTTAATTGCTTGTCTACTAGGACTCATATCTGCTGAATTTGATGAAAGGCTTCTTGACATGTGTCTTTGATCAACTTTACTGATCTGTCCAAGCAGGAAAAGGAATTAGTTAATTACTAGTAAGGAAACTTCACGTATGTATCAAATTAAACATGCAAGAACATTCAGATCCATCATGTCGAAGACATAATTAAGAATATAAAAGTGTGCTCTTTCTAATAGTTTAAACTTTTTAGATGAGATGGTGTCACACTTTAACATGGTACAAGAACAGATTGATCTCCTATGTTCGAGTCTCACTGCCGCCTATTATCAAAAAAAAAATTCATTTGTTTGGCCCATGAAACAAAAACAAGTCTGCATGCGAACGTGTTGAAGACATAACTAAGAATATGAAATGTGCTCTTAACATAATTCATCACTTCTAAAAGGCAAAAATATCCTGTCATCTACTTGATTGATCAAGAAGAACATATTACTTTGTGGGCATCAAATGGATTTAAGGTTGACCTTTAGGGAAATAGAACATTCTCCAATTCAAGTGGGAGACTAGAACTTGATGACAAGGAGAAAATAGCAAACACAAAGTAATCACAAACCTGTGACATGGTAGGCTTTATATAATTGATATGCAAGGCTAGAAGTTCAAAAGGATCATGCAAATAATGATAAGCAATAGTAAGGTCCAACCACGTGATCTGGTGATACTTTTCCGTAGTTGAAAACAATTTAATTTAGTTATGCCATTATAATTGTGGTGAAACCTCATAGCAAGAAAATTTTGAATGAAAGACATGCTTCAATATGAAGCTAGACTTTTGAACTCTCTGTGAAGAGAGAAAAGAACCAGGCTCGTTGTCCATAAAAATATTGTGTATTTTTTTCTAACAAACTGAGGCATGGACTTTTTTCACCTGTTGAAGTCCTTCATGATTCAGAACAAACTGAGAACGCTTCCAGTCACTGTGAGGTGCAAGTGGATTACCAGCAGGTGGTGAAGTGAGATATCCGACCTTTAGGTAGGGCAGAGGTAGCTGAAACAGATAAGTGCTTTTAGAACTTGATTGCATGATTTGACAAACTTATATGCCCAGTAAGACAATATATGTCCAAAGAAGAAAAAGCCTCACCACATGCTTATCTCAATAATCAAAACATTACATAATAAGAGCACTTGTTTCACAAGATCACTGCAAATGATATTCGACGGCAAAGCAAGAAGTTTCTTTTTTTCCAAAGTAAAAAAAGGGAAAGGATCCAACTTAGTAATGATTAAAATTAGAAATACAAAATTATCCTATGTAGTTGCAAAATAAAAACTCTCTATTTTCTATTTTCTAGCCGACCGGTCGAGAGAGAGAGATTAGTTTAAGGGGTGAAACCAACTTCTCATTGACCCTTCTCTTTTTTATTTTGCCGTACTAAACAACTCCTTTGAATATACTAATAAATAAAAGGAGTATTTGATGTTTCATATAAAAATTCTCAACCATTTTGAATTTTGATCATCATAATGTAAAGTTGTTGGGCTGAGTGTTGGTCAGAAAAGAATGTGCAGGTTCGGAAGATGAAAGTAGCAGAGATAGGATGCTCAGATGGATGTGTTGGCATACAAGGAGAGATGATTAGAAACGAAGATATTAGGGTTAAGGTGGAAGTGACCTCAATGGAGGGCAAGATGAAGGAAGGGAGGTTGAGATGGTTTGGGCACGTGAAGAGGAGGTGTGCGGACGCATCAGTGAGGGGGTGTGAGAGGTTGGCTATAGCGGATGTCACGAGAGGTAGAGGTAGGCCGAAGAAGTGCTAGAAGAGGTGATTCGGCGTAACATGACATACCTCCGTCTTACTGAGGACATGACCCTAAATAGGAAGGTTTGAAGGCCGAGGTTTAGGATAGAAGGTCAGTAGGTAGCTGAGTGTTATAGCACCTTTATGTGGAAGAGACAGCAGCCTAGTCTTTCCTTCCCCTTTTTCTCCTTATTAGCATTACTCATTCATGTTTAGTACTTGCATAATATCTTTTCACTTTGGTGCCATTATTTTTCTTGATATCTCATTTTAGTTGCTTTGTATCTTGCTAGTATGTTGTCATATTTTTCCTACAAACATGTTTCGATTTCCTTTCTTTTGAGCCAAGGGTCTATCGAAAACAGTATCTCTACCCCATAAAGATAGGGGTAAAGTCCGTGTACATTCTATCCTACCCTCCCTAGACCCACTTGTGAGATTACACTGCGATGTTGTTATTGCTGCGTCATGTAAAATTGTTATTCCGTGCTATGCCAAAGTGCTGTCCGCTTTTTTTGAATGGAAACCTTCTCTCCTCATTAATTCTTGCTTCTTAATATTATATTATTAAGAAAAAGTACAAAACTAGTTTGATTCTTATAAGATTTGTAATCTATCAGAAAGTAAGCTTTATCTCCTGTTTTGGGTTCACTTCGCTTTAGCTGCATATAATTTCAAAAATATTCCCCGAGTTCCATATGTAATTAAAAAAAAATAAAAAAAAATAAGAAGGGGGGACTATTCAGAAACTACAAGATCCGAGCAAAATACATACCATAGATCGCACAAGCTTCAAGGCACTTGTGTAAACCTGCATAACAACAGCAAGCTGAAATGAGGACAAGTTAAAACAGAAGAATAGCCACTGGGTTGCTGATCACAACTTCCTTAACTAGCTAGCAGAATTATGATTCAAATCTTGAATTCTCTTCACTTGCAATGTGTATCACCAGGGAACAGAGTTAAAAATATCTTTTGATACGGCTAGCCAAACCAACAGTTACCATGTCAGTGGTAGATTAATTTGAAGAATTGAAAGGGAAGGAATGGATTAAAGATAAATTTCTAACTTTACTCAATGTTTCCACTGCACTCCTTCCCCTTCTCATCACAACCAATTTTTATACAAACAGAGATATAATGGATATAAAATGGAATCATATATTTCAAATATAAATGACATACCGAGTAATTCGGTTTAAGTGCATGTGCAGCAGCAATGTAAATTGCAGATTGGCTGTACAACTCATTAGGAGAAATCTCTTTAGCATTAACAGCTCCCCCTGTTCTTGACATGTCCTCTGCTAATCCATACTGCAAAAAGACAGTGCAAAAAGAAGGTCACCACCATTTCCACTTTGTCCTTTCACATTGCTAAAGTTTTTTCAATTTTCACTTGAAAAAGGAAGGATGTTGCTGTAAATGATCATCACTCTCCCAAGTACAGAAGCCAGAAGGAGCAAAAATGTTAAACCCACCAGAACAGTTCCAAGGTTGTAGATTGCCCTATGGAAATCAAATTGCAGTTGGATTGCTGCACGAAACTGCGAGTTCATAAGAATTGATGAGTGGCGTGTGAGCATAAAAAAAAATTAGATACACAATGCTTTTTAGGATTCTACCACTACTGGACCTAAATGATTTTACAGCTTATTCTTCAGATTTAGGCTCTGCGTCAAATAACATCAGTACCTTACTAATTGCTGTTTTGACAATTGTGAGTTTTTCTCTTGCAGGGACAATTGCACTGAGTTCCTGGATATATTTCGAAAAGCATAAGGTCAGATTTCAATTCAGCAAACTCAAATACGCAGCAAAACTCAGGAACTATAATGATATAAACTAAACTGACTCAATATTTTAAAGTCTGGAAAAGCTTGCCCAGAATAGGTCTTTTCAAGTAAAGATACCTGCAGCGCAAGTCCCCAGTTGTTCAATGCCTGGAATGAAAGTCAAAGGAATTAGAGTAGGAAAAACTCTTAAGGACAAAAGATCAAAGGGAGATCAATAGAAGGTAAAATAATGCATCTCAGAAGAAAAGCAGCAGACTTTTTTTATTCAGGCAAAAGAAAAGTAGCAAATTACATATGAAATGAAGCACAACGTCTGCTTAGCCAGAAATCACAAGCATAAGATATAGAAAATTGTTCAACGCAAAAAACCATTTAATAACTTCAGTATAAAAGCAGATCAATTACACGACCCCAAATAAAAAACAAAAGGAGATTAATAAGCTGGTATGTGAATCATAAAAAATATGGTACAACTGCATCCTTTAGAAAGAGTTATATGCTATACTGGTAATTGGTATACCCGAAGAAATAACAAGGCCTTTGTACTAACAAATAGGAAAAATTAAAAGGATATCTTAGTCGTTATTTTTGATAATTCAGCCTTCACAAAAATAGCATTCAAAAAGACTATGGGCTGGAAAGGAAAAAGGGGACAAATAGCCACTATTACCGTTAGTTAAACTAGCTTAGAAATTACCTGTGGACTGTTCCAATTGAGCTGGACAGCCTTTTCATAGTTCTTTGTCGCCTGAAAATTTAAAAGAATAAGAAAAGTTTTTGAATAAGGATGACTTTTATCGTTATTGATGAAATCAATTACACATAGAAGCTTCTGGGAGCTGAAGGAGAAAGAAGAGATAACAGAAATCATAAGTTGCCAATCAAAACACAAAAAATGTGTTTGTATTCTGTTTCTAGAAATATCAAAATAATACATCTTCTCTAATTATATGAAGTTTTTACAACCAAATAGAAGAACCTTGGCAGGATTAAAAGCAGTTTCTGAACAATGTTGGAAAGAAGAAAAGGATGAACACGCTAATGAGACGTGGAAAGGTAGTGCAGAAGTGGGGAACGTCATAGAGGATAGAAGGGGTGACAGCAACAGACAGAGAGGAAAAAGTATATGGGAAGGAAATCGTACGAATAGATGACGGAAATTGGGTTCGGGTTGGGAAGGAGGTGGGAGCTGTATTATCGAGGAAGGGGGATAAAGGTGAGAGGAATGTTGGGTGTTGAGAAGAATAGGGAACAAATAAAGCAGAGACACGCTTTTTCTTTCTTTTTGTGTTTGTGTGTGCGCATGAAAATGTGTATCTAGAACAGGAGAACAATTACAACACCGTCGTTTGAATCTCTTTTCAACATTCTGAAACTTAAAACAGGAAATCAATTTCTTGCTACCAAACAGTACCCCAATTAGGTAACAAAGAAATAATAAGGCAAATGATACCAAAGTGGCTGTTCCAGTATGACAATAATTCAGAATAACTTCTACTTATCAAAAAAAAATCAGAATAACTTCACATATCATCACCCATGTTTTCTTGCAAAGGATATACATCTATTGACAGAATATAGAAACATAGTTGAGGAAAGATGTCTCTATCTCTTAGGACCAAAGAGAACACTCTTTTCGCCCATGAGGCAATGAGAGCAAATACATAATAGAGTTAACAATACCTGCTTCCAAAGTTCTTCAGCTTCTTTTGTACGACCCCGGATTTTGGCTCGATCAGATATTGCAATGGCCCAATTGTAGTAAGCCTAAGACAAATACAAACAAGACATGGATAAAACACAACAGGCCTTTTGTTCAGAAGCTGAAGGAATCTTTACCAAGGTGTGTGTATAAGAAAAGGAACTTCTACAAGCAATACCAACTGTTCCTGTAACTCAATGCCAATGGATTCACTTCAATGTTAGTGGACAGTACAGTAATAAATTTGC
The DNA here is from genome assembly GCA_018107945.1 of Datura stramonium. Lineage (NCBI taxonomy): Eukaryota > Viridiplantae > Streptophyta > Magnoliopsida > Solanales > Solanaceae > Datura > Datura stramonium. Next base: position 226,438 of record JACEIK010000430.1, on the reverse strand, counting down.
AATTTGGTACAAGGTTGCGGGTTTTGCTGCTGAAGAATAATGAAAAGGTTATATCGAAAAGAAACTCATCAGATAGAAAGCTAACACATATGACAATAGTGAGAGATCATGACATAGGCCAATAAATAGTGACTTTCATATAAAGTACTCTGATCTTCAAGTAAATATTACTCAATCCAATATTACAATGTAACCTAGACCAGTTACATTTACACAAATTTACATCTTAAATCTATGAATTGTAAAAAAAAATCAAGAGACTATTAAAAGTTTTTGAATACATACATCATTCAGCGTAGGACAAAGACGGGTTGCCTCCTCATACTTTTTGCATGCCTCTTCGAGCAAAGAATCTTTTGAAGGTGAAGTGGAATCTGGGGTTACATTATCTGCACTTTCCTGCATGAAAAGTCAAAACTAGGAATTATTGAACCATGAATAATCTCTATGAAAGGAGCATTCAGATCCTTTGGTACGTAGATAATGGGATTTCTCTTTCTCACATTCTTTTTCCTTTTCTATAGGCCGTTCCTAGAAAAACCTTGCATAGGACGACAAAAAGAAAATTGCAGAACAATCAGTCCAGAAAACTGAGAAACCAAATTACCTGAAGAACCAAAGCCCAATTATAAAGCGCATCATAATCTTCTGGATTTCGCTCTAGTGCACTAGCATACCTGCACAGAGATCAGAACTCAGATAGGCATTCATGAAATATCAAAGCTTAATATGGGAAAGATTTCTCTGCAGTTCAGAGTATAGATCCACAAGAATTGTGCACAAATGCACAAACCAGACCAACAACAGCAACATACTCAATGTAATCCCACAAGTGGGCAATGCACTAATCAGACCAAAAAGAGAAAATAAACAAAGTAGCGAAGAAATTCCACATTGACAGATTTGAGAAATCTACTCTCAACATGACATGGAACAGATATTGGAACCGTTGTTTCATAGTTCAAAGTTTTCTTCTTCTTCTTCTCCCATAAGATAGCAGTTCATTTTGTGGTCCTAGCGGAACATTTCAAAGTATTCAATTAATTCTCATGTTTTGAGATGAGCGATCTTACACAGAGCACTCAGTGAATACTCGATCAAATCCAGATACGAAGTTGTTTATAAGGGTAAAATCTCACATTCCGATATCTTGGAAAATGAAACTCCCCCATAAAGTGGCATGTTTAACTTGGTTGGTGGCTAATGAGACTTGCCTAACTCAGCACAACCTACAGAGAAGGGGATCATACATCTATAACAGATGTGTTTTGTGGGAACAGTAATATGAAGATGCAAATCATCTTTTCATTCACTGTAAATTAATCAATTTGATATGGAGAATGCTACTGGATACATTGAGGTGAAATGACATGCCAAAGACAATAAAGGAGATAGTGGTAAGCTGGACAAGAGGAGGAAGTAGGTAAGGTTCGAAATTTGAATACCATACTTGCAATTGTATGGTGGATGATTTACGGTGAACGAAATCATTAAGAATCTGAAGAAAACAAGGAACGCGTGCTCAGATAGATATAATTGCTTTTATGTCAAGTTTTTTGGCTTAAAAGGGTTAATGTAAATGAAATTGATATTATGTTAGACTTCTACTTTCGTTACAGGATTTGAAGAGGAACTGAGTTTTGCCTTTTGCAATGTACACTCCCAGCACCCACTTAGTACTGGAGATATCTCAATAAAATCATTGCCTATCAAATAAATAACAAAAAAAGAACTCTGACTCCTTGTAGAAAGTGAATTGTCTGGAAGCCTCTTGATTTTCAAACCATAAAACTTGTCATGAAATTGGATTTGGAATGACACAGCCTAAGCCCAATTAAAATATGTGACACCATAACTAAAATGGTGCTAAAGATCAAATAAACCTCCGAGCAGCATATGTTAGAATCCGTTGGCGAGATCGACCCTCCTCGTCAGCACCTGTGACGCTGTTAATCAACTCCAAGGCAGCATTACTGTCTGCGTGCTGCTGACTGCTCTGTTGACTGGAGAATCAAATCCACAAGTAACAGGAAAATGTAAGTTATAGGCTTCTTAATGTTAAAAAAAACACAAGAATGAAAAACAGTAGACGTCTTGAGGTATTGAGGTCAAGCTGAAGAATTTGTGGTTGTAGAAGTGATTCAAAATAAACAGCAAAGATTGTTCAAAAGATGATAGATTAAATAAATTGATTACATTGTTAAAGCAATCAAAATGCCTTCAAAAGTTACATCTCTGGAGAAATTTAGCTATAGGGAGTTATTATTTTAACATCAAATGGAACTAATAATCCTTCTATCTCTCTTAAATTCAGATTCAAATTTGGGATTAGATTGATGTTAAATTATCATGAGGTGTTAAGTATAGCTCTTACTATCAGAAAATGGTGTCTGAATCTATTCAGCTTTTAACCCATGACTATACCATCAAGGCACTCCAAATACTTTAAATTCATTTTGTGCTTTAGACATTATTTCTGTGTTTCATTATATGTACTTCTGTGGAAGAAACTGGGCAAGACAATATCAGTGGTCAAGACGAGAAGGTAGCAGAGTATGGTACCTTCAGATGCTGGCATGGTCATAACTCATAAACCAGCCATCATTTTCTTCAATCTTGTCCATTTTCTTGTCAAATTTTGTTAGTGCTTTGTTTACTTTCATTCATGGTTATTTTCTCCAAGCGAGAGTGTTTTCTTGCCTTTGTATGATTGTATCTGTTATACTATAATCTTCTTCAGTCTTGTTCCCCTTTTTGTCAAATTTTGTTTGTACTTCATATATTTTCGTTCATGATCATTTCATCCAACCACCTGAACTTTGTTGCGTTAGCATCAGCTGCAGTTAACTTGGACGAGTATAGTTTACAAACAAGAATGCACTTTTACTGTCGGCCAAGACATCATCTTCTTCAATTAAGTATTTCTGTGGTAAACTTTTCTTTGTCTTTTATTTATTTTGGTCCATGATCATATCATCCAATAGCATGAACTTCATTGTTTTTGTGTCAGCGGTCAGCTATAGTTAACTTGGATGAGTACACTATACATTCGAGAGTGCAGTTTTAATACGTAAGCATCTGATTCAATCTAGCATGTTGATGATATTTTTTATTTGATAAGTACACATTAATGATATTTTCAGTTCTGCAATTGAAAGATGCATTGCATTTTATAGAGTAGTCAGCGAACACGAACCTGTGAGGTGTGTCACCTTCTCGTCTTTCCGCTTCAGAATCTTCATTGGCATCACCATTCTTCAATTCATCCAACAACTCTCTCATTGTAAACGTTCGGCTACCTTCATCCTTTTTTAACTGCTTCGAGTTGCTCTCCGTTTCATTAGATTCAACAGTATCATCCTTCGGCTTGGGATTTGAATCACTTGTCTTGTTCGATCGGATCAATTCCGATGCCTCTGCATTGTTCAATTGTACATCTCCAGACTGGCTAGAAATGTCTCTCCCATTTGCCTTGGGATCTGAATCACTCGCCTCGTTCGATTTCGTCAATTTCTCGTCAGATTTAAAGGCCTCTGCATCGTTTGATTGTACATCTCCGGATTGGATAGCAAATTCTTTGGATTTCTCGAGCTTAGGATCTCCCGCACCAGCTGCTGGTGCTTCCCCCGACAGGATCGCGGTGTCTCTTGGGTCTGTCACGGTAGCCGGAGCTTCTGCTTCTTTTTGCAATTCCGTTTGGTCGGCGATTGAGGACATGGTGGTGAAGCAGAGGAGGAGTTAGCAATGGCGAAAATCACTTTGAATGTGAATCTCTGAGCTAATGGCGAAGTACATCTGACAAAATTGGTTTTGAAATGAACTGCAAGGACTAGTAAATCATAAAACAAATAATGATTGGGCAAAAGACGCAAAACTAGAAACTTTTGAGGTTTACAGCAAATTTACAGAACTTTAGAGGGAGGGAAATAATATTATGGAGTAACTCGCAAATGAACTTTCATGTACAATAACAAAATTCATTTCCACCCATAACTTCTGATAAATGCCAATTGTTAGTAACTTTGACGTCTCAAACAGAAAGAGACAACTAATTACAAAGCTTCTAAATCAAGTAGATACATGTACTGGCTTTCTTATAACCTTTTAAATAATCTATACTTTTTGTAACTTTTTTTTTTTTTTGATTTGGGTAACAACTATCTTCCCCTACTGTTTTCAATTTGTTATTTTTCGTGTACCATTAAAACTTAAAAAGATAAGTTTTACAGAGAAATAGTTCAATCAATAACTCATACGTTTAAAAGATGCAAGTTACAGAAATGATGATGTTGAGATGGACGTGTAGGCATACTAAGAGGGATAAGATTAGGAATGAGGATATGAGGACAACATGGGAGTGGCCTCCGCGGCGAACAAGATTTGAGAAGTGAGACCGAGATGGTCTGAGCATGTGAAGAGGAGACGCACGATATCCCAGTGAGGAGGTATGAAAAGTTGAATATGGTTGATACAAGAATAGGTAGTAGTAGGCCGAAAATATATTGGGAAGAAGTAATTTGATAGGACATGACGCATCTTTTTGACTTATTGAGGACATGACTTTAGATAAAAAGTTAGTAGATAATTGAGTGTTTTTTCATTTTTTCAGTGGGATAGATGTGATGATAGTATGGAGCATCGTGTTTGTTGTGGTATTATTCATATTCATGCAGTGTATTGCCAATCATATTTATTGCTTTTTGATATTTGTTACCATCCGTTGTTTATTTTATTTCGATTGTAACACTATTTCATCGTTGTTGTCATTTCCTTTTCAGCATACTTCCTTCACTTTTGTATTTTCTTTACATAGTTGCTTGGATTTGCTACAATTGAGTTGAGAGTCTTTCGAAAACTGTCTCTCTACCTTCATGAGCAAAGGTGGATCCACATGTATGGGTGGTAGTGCACGTGCACCCGTTAACTTCGGAAAAAATTATGTATATATACGTATAAATACCAACCGAAGGATTATATATTAATTTGTGCACCCTCTAACATAAGTGCCAACTTGGTGCATTGTTTTGGCATGTGATTGTAAGTCATTTGCTTTGAGTTTAACAACCCGTGTTTGAATCCCCATAGCTACATTTTTGTTGTTGTTTTCCACAAAAAATGCAAATAAAACACACATGTAGTGAGTTTTGAACCGAGAACCTCAAGGTATAAATTAAATTCCATGACCATCAAATTATGTTATTTAAATTCATTTATTTTATATTTATTATTAGAACATTCGGTTTTATGTGTGTTTAATAATATTTTTGATGAAGCAGTGTCGATACCACATGACATCGCTTCGACTAACATGTATCCGCTTTGATGGTGCCCCCGTTATCTCCAAATCTTGGGTTTGCCTCTGTTCGTGAGCTAAGGTAAAGTCTGCTTACACTTTCACTCTTTAAGCCTCACTATAAGATTACACTAAATATGTTGTTATTATTGTTGTTGAATGTATAATACATCATTGCATCCCATATTATTATTTGTTTTGATTATGAAATATTTATCTAGACCTCTAAAGAGAATAACTGAATTATTTGATTTCAGATTTTATCCGTTGTGTAAATATCAAGTTAACTCATCTCTTTTTTGTTTGATGATGTAATAAAATTTTGAAATATGTATGTTAGTTGATCAAAACAAATAACAATGCGTGAACACAGGTCAACTTGAATTACATAATAGGTCGCTTAATTAATGTGTGAAATAAATTTATAAATCACATAATTATTAAGTGCATCCGGTAATTAATATTTATAAAATGTATTTAATTAGTGTCACTTATAGATAATAACGATTTATAAAGCGCATTTGATGACCGTAATTTATAAAGTTAATTTTAAATCATGAGGCGATGGTGTTATTCCTATTCTATACCATTTTTTATTTAAGATCTCAGACAATCTCAAGTGCCATGAGAAGTAGTCTTGCTCCTTTTATAGTGTGTGAGAGCTAGAAAACATACATAAAATAATGTCTGCGTGACACTTATATTTATTTTTAGTTGTTTTTCTGCTCGTACGTAGACTCAAATAAAAAAAATATAACCCATAACGTGCACAATATTTACTTTAAGTATATTTTCATATTCAAACTTTTCAATTGGATTTATTAAGTAATATGGTTTTAATTTGAAATTAGGTTTAATATTATTAATTTTTTTATTTCACAGTTATTCTAGAAATATGAGTTCTCAATGAAATTTACTGTTACAAAAAAATGAAATAACAAATAAGAAAAAATTGTTTTATGTTTTAATGTACATTTTTTGTTAATTTTTCAGTATTATTATTATTTTAGAGTCACTTTTGTTGATTGAGTTTACTGTTATAATAAAATTAAGTTATGATTTTTGACTAGATTCAATTTTTCTGGTTATTTTATTTTTATGTTACTATTATTTCAAGATTATTTGTTTCAATTAGTTTATTGTTTATTGCCATTAGCAAAAGATTTGAAGAAGAAGAAATGAATCAGAAGGAAAATAAATAAATAAAAAATAACAAATAACTAATAATGTCAAATGCCATATGGATACTCATTTAAGGACACGTTTGGTCAACAAAAATATTCACTTTTTAGTGGAATTAAATTTTTTATTTATTTCAATATTAATGCTTGACCATGAAAATAATAATTTAATTTGAAGCTGTATATCAAAATTGAAAAAACAGTGTATAACTTATTTTTTAATTCACTTTTTACTTATGAAATTGTATTTAAGGATATATTTATTGACGATGATATTACATATCGTATTAAAGCGGGATGGAGGAAATAAATGCTCGCATACAGTGTCTTGTATGATAAGAATATGTCATCAAGACTTATAGATAAATTTTATAAAGTAATTGTTAGACCAATTATGTTGTACGGATCAGGAACTCGCACATTCAAGAGATGAAAGTAACAGAAATGAGGATGTTTAAGATGAATAAGTGGACATACTACTAGAGATATGATTAGGAACGAAGAATTCCGGACAAGGTGAGAGTGACCTCCGTGAATAATAATATGAGGAAAACGAGACTGAGATGGTTTGTGCGTGTGAAAAGTACATGCATAAAATGCCCCATTGATGAGGTATGAGAGGTTTACTATGATGGATCTAAAGAGAGGTAGATGTAGGTCGAAGAAGTATTTGAGAGAAGTGATTAGACAAAATATGAAATACCTGCAAGCTACAGCTTACCGAGGACATAGATAAGAGGACATGAAGATAGAGGACCCGGGTAGAAAACTTATAGATAGTCGAACATTGTCTAGTTTTCAATTTCGGTATTATTATTATAACTCTCCGTTTATCTCATTCATCATTTTCTTTCCAATTTTATTATTACTTGATGTTTTCTTTGCGTTGTGTATCGTATTATTTGTTGTTGCTAATATTATTTTTTTCGATTATTTTCATCATGTCTTCTCTACATTGTATTTCCTCTTCATTTTTACTTGAAATGCTTTACTTAAATCGAGGGTATATTAGAAACAACCTCTCTGCCTTCGTAACATAGAGGTAATATTTGCATACATGTCATCCTCACAAGACTCCACTCATTGAATTACATTAGGTATGTTGTTATTGTAAGTACATTCAGGTATAAACGTTAGTTCAAATATTTTTTGCAAAAAATATAACCAAATAAAATTTTATTTTCAATTCAACTCCATAAATTTCAAATTAAATAAAAAATATTTGAAATCTATGACCAAACACCTACATAGCGTAACTCTCACATGTTATAATTTATAAATATAATGACACCACTCTCTGTGCATACTTTAGAAATTTTAAAATTTAGAAATAATAATATTTCATAATTTTAAGTATTAAACTGATTTATCAGATAATTTAAGAAGTATTAATTTTCAAATTAATAGTCAATATGACTAAATTTTAAAAGATCAAAAGTATTTATTTTAGAAAAGTGAGCTGTTTGATCAAGTTTCTAGAAGAAAATAAATATTTATAATGAATAACACAAATTATTTTTTAGAAGCTAAAAAAATAATTTTTTATTTTAAAAATACACTTAAAAATATTTTTTAAAACTTGATAAATATTAATTATGATTCAAAAATATTTTTTAAATTTATTAGCCATATACAAATAACTTTTCACCTAAAATATTTTTTAAAAATACTTATTGAAAATAAGTTAATCCTTGAAGTTGTACCAGACGTGTCATAAGTTTAGTTGTGTTTCACCGGTCAGCACCACTCATCTTCTTCAACAAGCTACAAAGTTACAGTGGGCAGTAGGGACACTTCCCACCAACCAATGGCTAGAGCCACCATTGGCTCAGCCACCCCTATCTCCTCCTCCTTCCGCCATCTCAAAAACCTCTCAAATTCTTCCCCTCCCCTACACGTCACGTTCCTCCGTTCAAAAACTAGCGGCACCACCGCTACTACCGCAATGTCGGCCGGCAATGTTCCTCATCCATCACTGGAAGTCATAGGGGGAGCTCGAGACAAGTTCCTCTCTGCTTTTAAATCCCTTCATAATCCATACACTCCTTATCCCATCGTCGCTTGGAATCGCCATATAGAGACTATTTTTGCAGCTTTTTTTAGGTCTGTTCCTGACGTTCGTCTCCGGCGAGAGTGTCTTAGGACTAAGGATGATGGCTGCGTCGCTCTCGATTGGGTCTCCGGCGACGATCGGCGCTTACCTCCCGACTCCCCGCTGCTCATTTTGCTTGTGGGTGTTCTTTCTATTGCTTCATTCTTGATAAATGAAGAGCTGCTCATTGGGCACAACCTATATATGCAGTTAAACGTTCTAAAAAGTTAAATATTTTTTACAAAATTCGCAACCGCTGTTTCAAACGAGTAGAGTTTGTTTGAGCCATATATATGGTTAAAGTGTTTTTTATTTATACTACGTAGCACTCGGCACAAAGACTAAATTTTGGCAATTTTCAGCGTAACATACACACTGGATTTGGATTCTAAATGTAAGGGTGTGTATATAGAGTGGAAATGTACTGATGAGGGTAATTGCAGCCAGGTCTGACTGGGGGAAGCGACGACTCCTACGTGAGGCATATGCTGGTGAGAGCTAGAAGTAGGGGTTGGAGAGTTGTGGTGTTCAATAGCAGAGGATGCGGAGATAGTCCTGTGACAACTCCCCAGGTACTCTCATCCTGGTCTTTCATTACTTTGGTTGATTGATAAATCAATAAAGATATGATCTTTAATTTCCACCCCACTGATATTAATATTAGTTTTGATGCGATTTATGGTGGAGTTTGGCCAATGCTTGTATCTGCAATTCAGACTTTTCGACTAAGAAAAGAAAATTATTGGTATGGTTTAGTTGATATGGTCGATGGAAATTGGCAGCCTTTGCTGTGGACAGTTGATTGATCTTGTGAATCCATTCTTTTGGAAGTTTTTTTTGGTCAAACGGTTAGGTAAACAACATTATCAACTAGATCCCTTCTGCACAACTTCCAGCCAACAACCTTGATCTGTCCTCTCTTTCTCCTTCCTGCTTTGTGTATATTTAAGCACCGTAAGCTGAATTGCTGCACCTTATAATACAGAGCTTTTTCGATCTTATACCACTGCAAAATGGCCAGTGATAAAACATCATGCCAAGATGAGCGTGCAGGAGCAGAAATTGTATATGGAGCTGAAGAGTGCTTTGGTCATTCCGTTGAGCTCCTGAAAGAGTTGGGATTTCCCATGGGCGTCCTTGCTCTTAAAGACCTTGAAGAATGTGGCTATGTACGCGAAACTGGATTTGTGTGGATGAAACAAAAGGCTCCATATGAACATTACTTTGTCGCCACAAAAACTCTAGTTAGCTATGCCACCGAGGTCACTGCCTATGTGGAAAAAGGCAGGATGAAGAAAATGACAGGAATTAAGAGTAAGCAACTATTTCTGTGGGTGCCAATAGTTGAGATGAGCATTGAGGATCCTGCTCAGAATAAAATTCACTTCAAGACTCCTATAGGAATTGGAAAGTCTTTTCCCCTCACTGCTTTCATGACTGACGAAGAAAAGAAGAAGTATCTGGAGAAAGCTAACGAGTAGAGCAATTATTTATATGATTGCCCATTTTGCTTCTTTTTTCAGCTCAGTATATTGTCTGTACTTTTTTTCTGGCATCAGGGCATTGATGCCTTTTGTTTATCTTATTTTCATATGCTTGCTAAAAGAATGATCTTTATGAACCAAGTATAAGTTTCTGGTTCCATTGTATCAATTATTAGATTAAGCTCTTTAAAGCTGATTATATTCTATGTTTATGCAAATAATATTCCCCTGGGATTTTGTCTTCGGTAGGGCTCGAAAAATTATCTTCACAAAATGTTGGTTACCCTTCCTTGCTTGACATTATCCGGTCTCTTTCACCAAGTGATTTCAGAAAAGGTTTAACACACAGTTAACGAGAACAAGTAAGAAAGGTTTCAAGTCCACCCTATATTTCAACAATGGAAGATTTTTCCCTTCCTTTACTTCAATAG
>JACEIK010000430.1:177291-201088 GCA_018107945.1 Datura stramonium | reverse complement strand
CTAATTTTAACTATAGTTATTAGTATTTAACTATAGTTATACTATCATATTTTTTGCACATTATTTTAATTAATAATAATAAAAAATACTTAATAATAAGTTTTTACCGCAAGAGAAAAGCTTTAAGTTTTAATAATTTATTTTATGATATATTTAAAATATCTGTGGAAATAACCACTCAACATTTTTCAGAGAAAAATTTAAATGAAAAAATAGTGATTTGTTAGGAGTAAACTAAATACACCAATGTAATTTTGCAACCCATCAAAAAAGACGTCACATTCTAACATCTGCCTCATGGACCCTAACCAGGCCTCATGGATGTTGTTGAAGGTATTTAGGGCCAAAAAATACTTGATAGCTGCTGCCTGCTGGTATATATGGAGATCACTGATTTGCAGCAGATGGGATCCTTCTCAATTAAAAAGATGTATCAAAAGCTATGGGGTGTAAACACTAAAGTTCTATGGTGAAGAATTACTTGTAACAATCATGCCCCCTAAAAAAATGGTTGTTTATTATGAATGTGGCTGCTTGGGGCAGATTGAATTAAGGATAGGTTTGGCTAAATGGGGTCATCATGTGGTGAATGACCAAAAGTACAGGCTATGTGGTGATCTGAGTGAGTCCAACAACCATCTCTGCTTTGAATATATAAGGTTACAACTGAGCTGTAGAGCAATCCGTTTATTTCCTGTTTTACAAATATTTGAGTGAAAGTAATAAGTAATTGACAATACAAAATTATGGTTACAACAAGATAATGAATGGCGTGTTATGTATTTTAATTGAAAACAGATGAAGGCACAGTTTTTGGCCAGGCAGAAAAAATTGAACTAGATTTGGTGGGGTGCGCCAAGCCCGTGCAATAGTGCAACACATGGGAAACACTCGAGAGCCCAGGGAGCAAGCTACCTTAAGGAACTCTCCCCCTCAAAAATTGAGTTAATATCGTGTGGACCAATGACCCACATATCAAATATTAAACTGATAAGAACAGATACTACACTTGATCTTAGCCAAAAGGCCGAGAAAGGTATGGTTTTCACAGAAAGTGAGCCTCGTTTTTTATGGCATCTCACGGCTATCTACACATTAGCTCTCTTCGGTGTGGGAGTTGGGACAAAGAGACTCAATAGTGCTTAAATTAGCCTGTGCTTCATACGTATTGCCTAACATGATAGCTGCTAAATGGGTCAGAATTTGCTGTACAAATAAAACATCTTGGATGCTTATTTCACTTCAATGTGATACTGCAGATTTATAAAAGATTTAATCATTGTTGTAATATGAAATTTTTATCTTTGCATCGAAGATAAGCAAACGACAGCAAGAAAAGAAAAGAAAAAATATAATTTGGGACAGCCAAAGTGTTTGGAAATGGGAGGATGGAACCTTCTGTGTCATATGGCTCATAATTTCATACCAAATTATATAGAAACTGTATTAATTATGGAATTAAATCTTGAATTTGCATGTCTTAATCGTCATTTTTTAAAGTAAAATAAAGGGGGATAAATGGGTAAAGCTGCTTTTATTATACATCTCCAGCATAGATAAAATTAGTCAATTGAGCTTCGTTAGAAAATAACCACACACAAAAATATGTAATATGCTACATTTGGTAAAAGCAAAGGTTTATTGGTGGCGTGCTGCTCACTTCTAACAGGGAGAGTATAATTAAAAAATGAGTTAAGGGTAAAAATTAGATTGAGATATTCGAAAACGGTGAGGGGTACAGAAAATATACTAAAGGAGTAAAATGTGGAGTGCGCCGTGACTCATTTTTTAGTCCGTTATGTGTGGATGGCCGTTTATATGGTGTTCTTGGTCCTGGCAAGCGCCACAACCCATTTTAACTTCTTCTTTTTTTAAAAAAAATCGTTTCTCCTTCTCGATGATGGCGGCATTTTTTTTTTAAATTGTTGCTTCTAATTGGTCGTGCCAAGACTCCCAATATAATTTTGCCATCTTGGCCGTGGAGGGTACCGTGACCCCCATGACAAATTTCAAACGTTTCCTTCTAAATCGCCTGACATGCCACGACCACGTAGGGTGATAAATTTGATACTTCACACACAGTTGATAAACATTAGGGGTGTGTGGCCCTATATATAAATGACAAAAATGAGTCGTAGCACACTCTACGCTTTATCCTATTTAGTATATTCCTTGTACACTTTACTATCTTGGAATATCTCATCCTAATTTTTACTCTTTTGGTCTCCAACTCTTAAACAATATAGTCTAGATATAGTTAGGAAACAATTAATTTACTCACACATCAAACTTTTTGTTTCTATTTTTTAAAAAATTATTCGATATTCTAAACTCACTTAATTAATTTAGCTTCGCATTGTATAAGACTAATTTAACATAAAACGCTTCTTGATGAAAGTTTCTCCATTCTAAAAGTTCAAAAATTCAAATTTTCTGATTAACAGCGAAAAATCTCATCTATTCTATTGCATCTTTTGATATTATAATCTTCAACTCTAGATAACATCAAAGTGCGATTAAATTTAAGATTCTGACAAACATGTATATATATATTATGCACTAATATGGGGTACTTTCCTTGCAAATGTCAAATACCCAAAACGTGAGAACAAAGTAATCATAATTTTGATCCTTCTTTACCAACTATTCTTTTTTTATATGATAAATAATCGTGCATTTGCAGGTGGTCTTGCTTTTTTTTTTTTAATATGGTAAATAAACAATGTTTTTCCATTTACCATTATACTCTTCTCCAAAGTCCAAAAGGCGCCACTCACAGTAACAGTCAAAGTAGCAATAAATTACTATATAATAAACATGATCCAAATTAGAAATTTTCTAAAATTAGTTCTATATTTTGTTAAATCTTCACCAATCCACTGATTTGCTTACACTTGAATTATAAAAAACTAACTTATCACCATGCCGTAAGAATTAAATTAATCATTTTATCAAAAAATTTAACCAGACATTTTTTCTTTTGATTTAATTATTTAACATCTAAAATTCACTGATTCAACAAATTTAAATTTGTGTTGAATTAGGCATAATAAGCGGTAAAGCGTCAATAATAGAGTAATTTCAATCATCCCGCAATTACTACTACACATATAAATAGAACAAAGACATGGGGTTGTGTTCGAAATTCAGTTTTGTGTGGGGATTAATTGGGCACAACCAAATAAGTGGTGTAACAGGAGCTCGCACTGAACCTAAGTGTAGTTAGGTAAGATTTATTCTAACTGTTGTTTTAACAGTAAAAGGCAAAATAATGGATTATTATTACTACTTGTTAGTGCAGCATCCAATTAGCAAATTTTTAATGCACAAAAAATAACTTACACATTAAATAAAGAGAGTTTTATATAAATAGCCGATTGAATTTATTATTTACTTAATGTAGTTTACTTAATGTAGTTTACTACACAAATTACATATATATATATATATTACGATTGAATTATATAAATATTTATATATTTGTATATTATTTTAAATTTATATGATAAGTGAATGACTATTTAAATTAATCCTTCTTAAATAAAAGAGGCCCTTACTCCGGTCTTGTATCAGAATTTGTTGAAGAGAAAACTTTTCTTGGTTACTATATGAAAACGCACTAACGTGAATAAAAATATTCAATAATTCGATTTATAATATTAAGGTCAATTACTTATAGTTCAATGTTTTCTAAAGCAATCAAATTTTCCATTGCACATGTGATATGACTATGATCTAACGAGAAAAGTATAAAATGTTGACCAAAAGTAATGTTGTTCGATGAGTTCCTAAGCATTTAAGGAAAACCTATATATAATAATATAAAAGTTTTAATTCGAGTTCGAAATATAAATTATTATTATTAAAAAATAGCATTTTTACCTCTTCTTCTCTCTTCTTTTATGAATTTTTTTAATGTAAATTATATTTAATTAAATTTTACATAAAAAAATTAAATATTCAGTAAGAAAACAACACGTATAATTTTAAGTGTTTAGATATTATTCCATTAAAGTTGGGGAAAAAAAGAGTATTGAAATTAAAGTTGAAACAGAAGTATCCTAGGCTCAAGGGTGAAGATACTGGGTGAAACCGTAATTTACTTGAAATTAGTTTTAAATTTTCACCAGTATTTCAAATACTGATAATTAAATTAGTATTTTGCAAATATTAAAAATAATATTTACTGTCAAATGCATCATAATGGAAAAAAACATATATCGTTGATTTTTAATGAGTTTTACCCGCCAACTTAAAATTCTAAATCCTTATGTATATCAATACTTCAATTACTATTTTTTCGCTTATATTTATTTATTCATATTTAATTTGACACATTTTTTATAAAATAATAAATAATATAATAATTTTAGTATCACTTTAATTAGTATTAGTCTCTATTTTAAATATATAAAAATATTTTTATTTTTTTTATTTTTTTTATTTTTTTTATGTTTTTTCTATTTTCTAAAAAAAAATAGACATCTATTTTTAATACAATAAACAACTAAAAGTGAGCAATAGAATATAAATTTCATTTCCAACACCAAAACAAAAAATAGTGTAACGAAATCTTAATAAATCAATTAATTGATTACCGTATTTTCACCCTATTATAAAAATTTGATTTCCTACTTGCAATCCTTTCACCCATTTCTCTTTCCCCTGCCTATAGATGTAATAAAAACTTTTAAAAATAAATAACTCTCCCTTTTTTTAATTGATAGGATAAAGTTTACACATTATTTAAGAAAAATTAATAAAAATTATAATTTAAATAATATAAATTATTAATAATAAATTTTTAAAAATAAATAAAAATTATTTTTTTTCATATTTTAAAATGAATATTTTTAATATACAGAGTGTAATAAAGTAACAAAAATGGGATGTTTTATTAGGTGCTTCCTTCAGGATTCAACTCCATTAACACGAGCAATAAATAAACTTTTACAAATTCCCAAATACATAATTCCAAGGTTCCACTTCATCATTCAAAGTCAATGCCTCTGCTATTCTTTTGCTTTTTCGTACCTATATTTCTCATGTACATCAAACACCTTGTATGAGCTATACACACTAATTGAATCCCTAGTCCCTAAAGCTCAAGATGATCCTTTTCAGATTTTTCCATCTTCCCCTCATATTGATCTTATTGTTTCTTGTATCTCAACCCCTTCATTCAGCTGCTGCTGTAGCTGAAGATGATATAAAATGCTTACAAGGAGTTAAAAGTTCCTTAACAGATCCAAAAGGGAGCCTGAATTCATGGAACTTTGCCAATTCTACAGTGGGGTTTATCTGTAAATTTGTTGGTGCTTCTTGCTGGAACGACCGTGAAAATCGCCTCATAAGTCTCGAACTTCGGGACATGAACCTCGGAGGTGAAGTTCCAGATTCATTACAGTATTGTGGAAGCTTACAGACCCTTGATCTCTCTGGTAATCGCCTTTCTGGTTCAATTCCTTCCGACATTTGTACTTGGCTACCTTTCTTGGTAACCCTTGATTTGTCAAACAATGAATTTACTGGTCCTATTCCAGCTGATCTTGTTAGTTGCTCCTATTTGAATAAATTGATGCTTAATGATAATAAACTTTCTGGGAATATACCCCCTCAGTTTTCTAGTTTGGGGAGGCTTAAGACTTTTTCTGTGGAAAACAATGATCTTTCTGGTAGGATTCCGGCAGCTTTCGATTCGGCTGATTCGTTTGATTTCGGAGGAAATGATCGACTTTGCGGTGGACCGTTGGGGAAATGTGGGAGTCTTAGTAAGAAAAGTTTAGCTATTATTATTGCTGCAGGTGTGTTCGGTGCTGCTGCTTCTATGTTGTTGGGTTTTGGGGCTTGGTATTGGTATTTTACGAAGGCGGGGAAAAGGAGTAAGACCGGGTATGGGTTGGGGAGAGTTGACTCGGAGAGGTGGGCGGAGAAGTTGAGGGCTCATAGGCTTGCTCAGGTTACATTGTTTAAGAAACCTCTTGTGAAGGTTAAGTTGGCGGATTTGTTGGCTGCCACGAACAATTTTAGTACAGCGACAGTGATAAACTCGACTAGGACCGGGACTACGTTTAGAGCTGTTCTACGTGATGGTTCCGCACTTGCTATTAAACGGCTTAAAACTTGCAAGCTGAGTGAGAAGCTGTTTCGAATGGAGATGAATGGACTAGGACAAGTTAGGCATCCTAATTTGGTGCCACTTTTAGGATTTTGTGTTGTTGAGGAGGAAAAGCTTTTGGTTTATAAGCACCTGTCAAATGGTACTTTGTATTCATTCTTGAATGGGAACGTGAGTGTGTTGGATTGGCCTACTAGGTTTAGGATTGGCTTGGGTGCTGCAAGGGGCCTTGCTTGGCTTCATCATGGTTGCCAACCACCAATATTGCACCAAAACATATGTTCTAACGTTATTTTCCTTGATGAGGACTTTGATGCTAGAATAATGGATTTTGGGTTGGCAAGGCTGGTGACACCTCCAGATGCAAAAGAGACTAGTTTTGTGAATGGGGAGTTGGGTGAATTTGGCTATGTTGCTCCGGAGTACTCAAGCACAATGATGGCTTCACTGAAAGGGGATGCTTACAGCTTTGGGGTTGTGCTTTTGGAGTTGGCTACTGGGCAAAAACCTCTAGAAATCACTGCTGCTGATGAAGGTTTTAAGGGAAATTTGGTGGACTGGGTAAATCAGCTCTCTGTTTCTGGTCGGATTAAAGATGCAATTGATAAGCACATATGTGGGAAGGGCCATGATGAAGAGATTGTAAAATTCCTCAAAATTGCTTGCAGTTGTTTAATTTCTCGGCCCAAGGAGAGGTGGTCTATGTATCAGGTATATGAAGCACTGAAGAGCATGGCTGAGAAACAAGGTTTCTCTGAACAGTACGACGAATTTCCCTTGTTATTTAACAAACAAGAGACCAGCAGTCCCATTTGATGCATGAAGGGAAAAGCATAACGAGACGTTTCACATCTGGTGAACAAATGCATTATGGTAAGTTCTTCACTTCCCTAAGGTGCAAGTGGAATCAGGATACATAAGGTTCTGTGAAGTACTACCCCGAATATTGTTGTATTATGCTGTGAAATGTCAAATCATTCTGAAGTTTACTGCTCGAAATTTATAGTACAGATAGCAAGTATTATTGGTATCTTAGGTTTGTGTTTTCCCTTCTGCTCATTCTTATGCATTAATCAAGGCACTTGGCAAAACCTGTCACATAGTTTCTCGAAATCTAACTAATTTAGCCTTTTGCAACTGACCTGAGCATTGCCTTTTTAGGGTCGAGATATATTTAATGCGTCCCTTACCATCATTTCTGGTTTTTAACATCAAATCATAGCATCGATAAATTCTTTATCCAGAAGCAAATCTTAAGCCAAACACGAGTGAAAATTATGCTGCCTTAGCTTCAAAATTTGTGGATGATACGCTATATGATCTTTTCTACATGTTTGCTTATTGGAGGTTTAATGAAAAAAGAAGATTCTTTCTTTTCTTTCCCCTTTAGTAAGTGAAATAGTATAAGATTCTGATGGATATTTGAAAGTAAGGAAAGCTATGGGATGCCTAATGGGCCATTCTGGATTTCCAAAATGGATTGGTTTGGTAGAATATCTGCCTCCACACTGATACTAATTCTGCTAACCAGAATCCAGCCAAGCAGGGATGTTAGCAGTTACCCCTTCTGATTAATTTTGGATGATGTTGATTAGTAATTGTAGTTCCTTTTGCAAAGATTCTGGTTGGGAATAAGTTTCACTAAACTGAATGTCTAACGGAACTGAGAAGATACACCGTATCCTCCATAGACCCCACTTGTGGAATCACACTTGGTATGTTATTGTTATTGTGAAGGTTGAATGGGCTGTCTAAAAGCTATGTACCCTCTTGAATTTGTTTTGGCAGCTGAAATTTTCATTCACTTGATTGTAAGCTTCTCTACAATGAGATGGGGCTTAGTACTCAGAAACATAATGCACAATTAAAGTTTCTAAGCAGAAAAATCTTGTTGACAGTTGAAACTCTTTTGCAATTAGTAGTTCGCCAAGCCTCTTACTTTTTCCCTTAAGCTCAAGCTCGGATTCGTGTTTCCATGTGTTCTCCTGCTTTCCTGAAAAGCCATTTATAATATTTTAAAACAATAACTTGTAATCTAAGTACCCATTTAGCCATGCGAGATAGAATCGTGATTTGAAATCATTATATGAAATCATATGAGATGATGTTGAAGATTTGTTTGGACATATAATTTGAAATTCGTAAGTTATATTTTTTCTCATAAACATAAAAACTTCATAAGTTGTGAAAACTATCAAAAAATTTCCAATTCTTATACAATCTTACCAAATAAGTAAAAATTCATAACAAAATATAATACAGTGGGTAAGAAAGTCATTCTAAAAAAATTCAATATTATTGATCGAACTTTAGTTCAATAAAAAGTAAAATTAAACATGAGTTGTAGTGTACTACTTTTTTATATAATCATCTCACATAGTTTGCAAAATTATATCCGATATAAATNTCATGGTGAGATAAATAGGCAACCCTTATTGGGTTCGGTCTCACATAGTTTGCAAAATTATATCCGATATAAATGGTTAGCAAAGGTTGGTAAGAGTAATAATACTAACAATAAATTTTATTTACATTCAAAATAAATGATTGGTAAATATGAAATGGTGATTTTCTTTTACAAACTATAAACTTGTGGGTCAAATTTTATATTTGAAAAAGTTCCATCTCATGATTTGGAATCTCAAATCAAAGTCTTTTGAAATTTTGAAATCAGCGTGGCCAAATGCCTACTAAATAACAAATGAAGGGAAAGGTGGTTAGTAAATCATCTCATATTTGTTCTTGCCTTTAACAGAGCTCCAGCAGGGACCGTATGGATTGTACGTGTTAAAATATTTTGGAAAAAGAAGTCCAAATTTACCGATATGCAGTTTAAAATTACCTCATGTTGTATTTCCGGTCGGAGCTCCGTTAGGATAAAGTACAAATAAGAAACAATTTAATAAGGACAAGAGTATGAATGGTCCTAAAGTTTAACAGAGGTTTAAAATTTGGATATTTGTTTGCAGAGAAGTATGCTCGTCTTACTCATGAATGTTGAAACAGGAAAATACCTGTTGTGTATTGGATCGGGTTCGCTAGGTACTCTTCTTTTGTTAACATAATTGAGATTGGTCCCTTGCAGAGAATGCCTTGCTGTTCCTATTATCCTCCTAGTGTCCAACTGAATGGTTGCTGTCCCAGAAATTGTTTTGGTCACAGTTGTGGCTGCAGGCTTTACTAGAATCTCAGCAGAAACAAAACATAGAAAACCAAGTAAAAGAACAACCCTCAAGACACTGCTGCCACGGCCAGCACCATCACCATCCATAACTCCAGTATTCCTTACTTCAATGCACATTTGTGGGATCAGAGGAACACCCCAATCCCAATTTTTAAACAAAGGATGTATGGATTTTTCCTCTGGTGGTACTTGTAAACAGTACAATCGTATTTTGTTGTTGGGATGCTCGTTCATGGAGGATTTCTATTTGGCATAAGATTAATATAGAGCATGGAAAAGTTAAAGTTGGTTATGTCCAAAAGCAACAAAAGGAAGGGGATAGTTGAAGATGTGGGGTAAAAGGGGAAAGAACTAGGCGTAGGGATAGGTCGACAACAGTTTATAACAAAGTAATATGTCCAATTATTGTTTCCCATGCAACTTTGTCCGTATCTTCGTTACTGCAGGTTCAACACACCCAAGGTTACCTTATTAAATATCCATAATCTCAAATGTGCAATGGATTAACATGATTAAACCCGTCAAGTTTAAATTTATCTATTTGAAAATTGGTCGTTGGCGATTGCTGCTGGCATTGAAAATGGTGATTTGGACACACACAAGGAGCCACCAGATTCAAAATCATGTAGCGAATCAGAGAGAACTTTACTCTTTATTTCCAAATCTAATTTGAAAGTGGCCATCCCCATAAGTAAAAGCAACCCCCTGTTGCACAGATATTAAAAATTCTACTACCTCCATTGTCATTAATTTTCCTTTTCGTGTCAGAACATTAGAATATACTTGACATCTCGTACTTTCATCCGAAGAATCTGTAAAGCAAACTCCTGAAAAGAAGTAAGAACCTCCTTGACTATATCACCCACATATTACTCCTTAGGCCTATACTTAGGAGCTAGGTTGCCCGTCAAAAAAATATATCATAATCTTGAAAATAAAACATGTTACCTCTTACAACATGTAAAGGTATAAAAAGAATTACATTATAGGTGTACCATATAAGTTAAACTCTTTAAAAAATAATATCCATATAACTCCGCGATGAATGAATTGCTGCTTTATAATAAGAAAAATCTTAGAAGAGGCACATCATCTGCAAGCAGTATGTTCTAATCGCAGTCAGGCCTAGTATTGTATGGTCCCTATCGAATCTAGATTTCAAGCAAAAAGAGATTCTGAGATGCAAAAAGTATACATGTGAATATCAAAGAGGGAATAATTACAATAAAGTTTGGTACACCAGTAGTGAAGTAGAATAACTTTAACCCGTTAAAACTTAAAAACTGATACCATCCAAATTTTGATTCAAGATGCCATCAGATCAATCATCCAAAGTTTTTAAAACAATGCCAACATTCAACATAAGCAAAGTTTAGGCCTTTAGGGAGCGTACCAAACTGTATATTCAATTTACTTTAAGCCTAAAGACACCCACATTCAATATTCAAAGCATTTAGTCACACTTGTTCTGCTCCATTACATAAGAGATCATACTGAATCCTGGGGGTTCCCAATTATTATAAACTGACATATTTTACTCCTCAGTTCAGAGGTATAGGACAAAAAAGCTTCCTCTGATACAACTCAAGGTACTAAATAACGTGGTCCATTTCCATCTTTTCTTCACCTATCTTTACAAAAGAAATCATGCTCCTTATCTAGCTTTTTGAATACCCTTGTTCAAAAATTCGAAAAGCACAACCAATATTTTCATATACAACTTCAATTGGATGTTGAAAAGAGAATGTTGGACGAAATTCATGGGGGATCAGATCCAGGCTTTGAAATTTAAAAATAAATTTCTTTGGCGTTCTCTATTAGCATAATAATGTAGACATGTCAGTCGAGGCAAGGCCGGCTAAGCAAGGATGGCATATAACTGACAAAATTAAAAATCCATTATGTATAAAATAGGTGATACTAATATATATCTACATTTACTAGCAAAAATCAAAATCCTGCAGAAAACTCGTGGTGCTTCTTACTGATGGCTGTTCATTATGAGTGAGTCAGGTATGGCATACCAATGGGGGAGGAGCTAGGGAGGCAGAATGCCCCAAGAAGAAATTGACCTGCAGTTTAAAGATCCATCAGATTAATCAGAAGATATCCCATGCGAGACTATTAAATGATGTATCAAGATAAAGGAGCGCCAAAGAAAAATTACCATGTCAATAACTGGTGAGAACTGGGGCAATCAACTGTCTGACAACATTTTACACCCTCTCTTGACTAAAAGATGTGCTATGCAATTCTCAGTAGATAAACTTAAGGTGTCGAACTCTCCACTTCCCTAAGAAAATCCAGCTTTTCCTGCTTTCTCTTTGTCTTCTCTAAATATTTCTTCTTTTGTGCCCACTTTGGTCCATATATTGCCAAATGCGTTCGACCAAATCGCCGATCAGATATCTGTATTTTTAAGTAACAAGAGAAAGAGAATTAGTTCTTGTGTATATGTATGAGTGAACCACACATCCACCTAGCTCTGTAAAACATTTATTTTCTGTTGAAGAGTAAACACCATCCAAACAAATCTACTGAAGACAGAATTGGAGAATCACAGTCTGCACATTAAGTCGTCAACATTATTTCTAATGGTAACATCCAAAAATGAAATGTCTTGGTACATGCACTCGAGCACGGTAGGGGGATAGTGCTGTCCTAATACTGAAAATTTTAACTGCTCAATACCTTAACAAGGCATCCACATGAATCCAGCATGTCAGTTCTCAAGGGGTATTCCACTACCTGAATACACAAAAATACGTTTACAACCACACAAGAAACTTGTTGGGCAGAAAAGCAACACAATGGACTTATAAAGCACAATTGCTGAAACACTTACTATAAATGTATTCTCTCCCACTATTGATGATTTTGAAATTTGATTCATTAAGATACTGTAATCAACTGCGGCATATGGTGGCGTAACACTAATATAATCAAAGCTCCCATCTTCACCTGAAAAGAGAAAAAAGAAACAAATCCTAGATAGTTATATTTCAGTAAAAGAGCAACATAAAAATTTTCATGGTTAGAGCTTTGTTTTTGGAACACATCATCCCTCAAAATTGTAACTAACTGTTTAGTTCTTGAACACTGCCAGACAAAATAGCAAGAGAAATCATGCGAGTGAAGAAAAGGAGGAGAAACTATATGGCTCACAAATTATCCAGAAGTACAGAATTGGTGAAGATACCTATAAAGGATTGACTTGCCACAATAAACTACAATATCGATGAAACCTCCAGAAAATGGGTTGAACTGGTCTGGCGCCAAGCATGTGATAAGTTAGCACCAACAGTATCTGTAATACTCACCCGAAACCCAAGCCTCTCTTATCACTCTCCTCTACCAAGGAAATTACCAACACCAACTGCTGATGATATAAATTAGATCTCTGGTTAAGTTTCATTTAGATTTTAGAGACCATTTGTGCAATGTTACTGACCAATGATTCTTGCAGTATGTAGATCACAACTATCTTTACTGATTGTTTGACTTAAAAGACCTAAATTTACAAAGAAGTCCACATTTGCTAAATAGTATTTCCATGCCTTTGGAATCTGTTTCATCAGTAGGATAAGGAACCCCATTAATGGTAATAGTTAAGAGGCAGCCTACCGTTAGTACCATGTTAGGCAAGAAAGAAAGGATTACCTCCAAACTGCCCCTCGACTGACATATGCAATGATCGTGAAAAAGGTATCAGTTTGAGAAAAGAGATATCACAAGTGATATAAAGGCATCAGGATAGCCTACGCTTTTAAGAATTAACTTCAGTAAAAATGTTCAAGGCGTTTCATTTTTCAGTTTCCTTTGCAAACATACCTTGTATTTTATACATTTCCAGGGCAAGTAAATGAACCTTGTTTTTAATACTGTCGGTGTGAGTAATAACCTTCTAATTTTGTACAAAAATGTACAAGAAAACATCAGATAAAATATTCAATGAACCTTTTAAGAGACAGAGAGAGAGATCCAATTGAGCGTCAAATCAGAATTACTCATTCATGATACTAGTAGCTCCCTGACTTACTTCGCTTGTGGGGCAACAGATCTACAGGAAGAGAAACTCTTACCAAGAAAATGTTCTGCCCGCTCCAAGAAGCTTTCAACGCGGACAGTATGTATGACTGAGACATCAAGGAAACCAGTCCATTCTAAATTTGGCCTCAGAACATCTGAGACAACCCAAGGGTCCATCTCAACAAAATGTACCTAGGAGTTTGCAAACAGAAATATGAAACACGAACGCTATGAGCGCAAAATGACATGGAAAGACTGAACTAAATATAAAGCTCCACAAATCAACTGCTAATTTAAAATCACGCGGAGCCAATAAAAGTATCACTAATAATAAGTAAATAAAATATAGCATATGTTCCAGAAAAGGTTGTTAGAAATTTAATGCTAACCTCAGAACACCCTCGGCTGATGGCTTCTATACCAACTGATCCTGTCCCACTATACAGGTCCAACCAACGGCCAGGCCTCAAAGATGCAGGGCAACCACCGGCTGCCTAGACAGAGGAGAACAATTTTTATTTAACAACATTACAATGGTGTATCTTGTGTTACTTGAAAGACAAACTGCTCTTAACAGCTAATAAGCATCTCACTTGCAAAATACCAAATGCAGCAGCTTTTACAACTTCCATCATGGGACGCACATCCATGCTCTTTGGGGAGAGCAATTTCTTCCTTCGAGCTGTCCCCCCAACAACCTGAACAAAAACTCCTTGTAATAGCAAAGATATCACAAACTACTTGCTTATCTGAGAACAATTGCATCCTCACATGACACATGTACTTGGAAAATGAATTACAATCAGTATGCAGTGGAATCTTAGATATGCTTGAATTATCAACAAATCCACCATAGCAGTCAAAGATTTTTCCACTAAAGAACTTGCATTTTTAAATTCATTAGGTACACATAGAGCATTAGTTCTTACTGCAGCTTTCCTTTACATGTACATCATTTCATGAAGCAATAAAGAAGAAAGTATTCAAGGTCACATTTCAACTACTGTATCTCTCAGTTGCATCCAGTACTTCAATATTTCATACACTGGATCAAAAATCAGTCGTTTCTAACTTAAAAGCTGCAGATGGACCGGGTAAAAGAAGGGAATTCTCCATTAGCAGCCACAGATTCAGCTAACATGTCATTGAAATGCAAACCTGAAGCAACTTATGTGTCTCGCGTGGAGGCCTAGGTTCTTCTAGCGGGACCTGTTTTCCGCTTCCGGTCTTGGATTGTTCTCTTCTCTTCTTTGTCTATAACTCCAATGAAAACACTACTGTTAATATCAATTAAAATTCAATTTCAATCTAGTTAATGTCAGATATATGAAATATTCGCATTATCCTCTATTCAGGCCCCTTTTTTATTTTAAAAAAAAAATAAAAAATTCAAAAAGGGCAAGGAGAGAATGGCATACCTTTGGAGACGGTTCAGATAAGAACTCGTCCGGATTAAGGCCGTATTGTTCAAGTAACTGTCTTTTCTTATCAACTGAGAGTGCATTTTGGGATTCTGACAGTACCAGGTAAAGGAATCAGTATGTTTTGTTAAATTAAGAAGTACTTTTAATGGAAACAAAAACTTTAATTTTGCAAAGAAGATTGAGGAAAACTTACTATAAGAGACGGTGATAATGAACGGACGACGACGATTGGTGGCCGTGAAAGGATATCCGACGAGAGAAGGATTTAAGCTTGGCAAACTGGTCTCCGGAACGATTGAGCGAGAGGGAAGAGGTGAGAGAAAAGAAAACACAGTGTGTGATGATGAAACCGCCATATCTGCAGCCCCAATTGCAGTGTCAATTATCTCATCAAGCAGAATTGGTTGAATCGACTTTGAGCCTTTATCATTTCGTTAAGGGGACTGTTTTTCTTTTCTTTTCTTTTCTTTTCTTTTTTTTTTCACCTTGATTTAGATACAATGTAGACGGGGGAATTATGGGAGGAAATCTTGAGGATTAGCATCTTGATTTTATGGTTGTTACTCATTGTATACTTGTATTGTGTTTTGTTAATTTAAGTAAAATATTTGATTTGATTGTTTTTTTAAATTTTATTGTATCAAATTTATTTGGGGTGATTGAATTGTTTTTTTTTTTCATCTTCCTATTTTGTTTTTATTTATTATTTAATTATTTTATTTTATTCTAATTCCACCTCTTTTTATAATAGCTTCATCTAATATTCTGATTTTTTTAGATTTATTCTTTAAATTGTTGATGTGTGATATTTCTAACAACAGAAAATAATACAATCTATTCAAATATTATAAAAGTAACGAATTTTTTCAGTTACTGATACAATGTATTGATTAGAAAATGGTTGTATTGAAATATGAACTTTTTAAAACTTTCTTAATTAGCGCTGAAACGGATTCGTTTTAACGGAAAGACTAGTTTAATGAGACCGAATCACTCAAATATGATCTCATCCATTTCTTTTACTATTTTTTTTTTGAAGATTTAAAAGATTTAACAATATACAATCTCTTGTCTAGTTGATTTTAATATTCAGAAATTTTTTTCTCTTTTTTTTTTTCGTTGTTTCATAATTACATTTTCCAAAGGTGTGTATTTTAGGATTGTTGATGGTTTTAAAGGTTGTTGATCAGTTTTATATCTAAGAATTATGTATCCAAATAAAAAAAAAGAGAGAAGAGACTGATATATTATATTATTAATATGAAAACAGAGTCTATATAGAATGTGATGACTAAAATACAGGTTGAATATTATCTATATCATTTTTTATTAGTGTATTATCGACTGATACATTTTGATATATATTATTAATATGAAAATAAAATATGTATTATAGAATGCGATAAGTAAGATACAAGATAAAGATTATCTATATCATTCTTTATCAATTGATATATTCTAATACATTATATATTTAATTGATACAATTTATATCAACAGCATCTTGAAAATCATGATAGGTAGTCTGGTAAGAAACTCGATTGGGCTTAGGCTTCTGTGTACAAGCCTACTTATAATAGAAGACTGAATTTAGACATTCTCCCTAAAATAAAAGAATAAAGAACTAAGGCAATCATTTTTTTAAAATGACGACTGCCATCAAAACTTATGCAGATAGAAAAAAAATTATCTAATATTCTTTTACTTCAACTGGAATTTGAAGTTAATACCTCATAGTCCACTCGTTTCATTAACTATAAAGCCACATCGTTGAGTGCCAGATAGAGTCATGGGCAGAAAAAACAAGGCAAGATTGAGGGTAATGTCCAAACCTCGATCAGTATCAATGCTACTATAAAAAATTATCAGTTAATCAATCCATCATGTTTAAAAAATATTCCTTTTTTACTTTGAACTGTCTAAAAGGGTACCAAATGTACAAGCCTGGATTTACAAGGATTGCTCAATTTAGTTATACTTATATATGTAACAGAAAAATTTTGTCTATATATTCCTATCAGGAGCAAACCTTGCAGCTCTTCCTACAATGACCTACAGAATCTTCAGAACCCACCATGTATAGAGGATTTTTTTCACATTCACCGTTAGCAGCCCACTGGGAGCAGTGCGGATTCTGATCCTCGCACTCATTAGATGGTGTCTCAAAGGACCTCACATGAATCCATTTAGTAGCAGACCACTTCTCACCTTCAATAACAGGACAGCTTCCATGCAAGCTTAGAGGATCAGTTGTTGCATCGAGATGTAGACTGAAAAACAACAATGCATCACCCTTCCTAGGTTTCACTGCAAATAAGACATGTCGAAATATGAGAAGTTGATGACAAGCTTTATTTCAGTTTTACTGTGTTAACAACTTTTTTTTCCCCTTAAGCATCTTATGGTGGTCCATGAAACAGAGAAGTCTTTAAGATCCTTTTCTCTATGTGGAGGGGGCTGACAGGAAGCCTGTGGTAAGCTGATGGTGAAACGGTTAACTACTGAGACTGCTCTCTGCCTCTAGCCAATGAGAAGCACAACTAAAATGGCATACATAGCAATTAGTTTGCTTCCCATTAAAACAAGGAGAATCAAGAGAATATGAAAAAAGATACTGAATGCTGAACCATACAGCAATGACTATGCAGTCCCAGTCAGAGAAACGAAAGAAAGGACTCATGCGGCTAAACAAAATTCATCAACCAATAGGATACCATGCAAAGAAGCACATTATTTAAGTCGTTTGCACAATTATGGAGATTTTACCATACTGTTAAGATATTTCCAAGGACATGAAGAAAAAGGGACATCTTATTTGCTACTTATTGAGGAAAAAAAAAAGGAACATGTTATTTGCATTATAAGCACAAGCAAATGCTCCATTACAGAGAATTTGCAAGAGTACCTCCTTTATCTTCTTTCATATTATCCCGCATCATGAATCCAAATAAATGTTGCTTTCAAAACAACAGATAATACATGAATATTGATGGGACCTCCATAAACATATAGATGTCATATTCAGACTATTCTTGGTGCGAGATGTACCTGCATATCCATTTTTAGCACAATCCGACCAGTCTTCACCCTTTGGTTGAGATTTTTTTGCCTGTAGGTTTCCCGTTAATGAAGAAAAAAAATGAAGAAAATACTGCATCATAATCACCGGCATAACAGAAAAGGATTAATCATGCAATTATTGATTACCTCTGAATTAGGAAAAATGGTTTCCCCGCCCTTCTCAACATCTGACAAATACATAAGAACAGTAGCTACCCGATGACCACCTAGCTCTTGATTGACCTTATCATGAAAATAATCAAAATGTGGCTCGTACTTTTGGCCATGTTCATAATGCAGTATTTGAATAGATTCCCCATTCTCTGTATTCAACTTAATAAAGTAAGAATCTCGCTTATTACACACACGTATACTGTACGCATGCATGAAACTGTGAGATGAAAGACACTCAGCATCATTGAAGCACTGTAGTACCTTTAGGAAGGAATGTCCAGGCAGCTATCCTAGCCTCCACATTAGCCACTACTTCATCCTTATAAAGAAAAAAACAGATGTCAGTGGTCTTTTTCAGCAAAAATATTTACAGACAAATACGAATCCACTAGGAAAAAGCTTTTGAAGTGGAGAAGTAATGCAACATAGGTACAGATTCAGGAATATACAAGACAGAGATAGCTGAATTTCCATATAGTCAATATGAGGACATGGATTTACAAGTATGCCCAGCTGAAGAAATAAGCAGGAAAACTGCAGTGGGAAAATATAATCTGAAGGAAGTCATCGACTCAACCTGAAGGGGGTGTAAAAGGACAAGCCATCTCTAAAGAGTGTCTAAAACCATTGAATGTCAACAGCATAATGCTCAAGAGAGGACTCCAATACTCAAGTATAGATCACTGAGGGTTCACAACATACTTGGTTCACTCAATGGAACATGATTAATGACGCTACCTAATTTCGCATAGAATGCATATGAATTAATAGAAACTCTGAAGTACATATTGAAGTATGTTCTAAGTTCTCAGTCACGTAACAATTGTCCAGTTCCAATTATTCTGCAGTATCATTCTTGGTGTACTATTTGTATGGACACTATCCCAGAAGCTGAATCCTTAATTAATCTTCAGACGTGCCATTAGTATCTAAAAAGAACCTGAAATACCTGAAAAGATACAATTTTCTAATTATAAATTTCATTTCTATTTTCCAGTTTAAGTCGTTTCTAACAGGATTAAACCTTAACTAGACAGGAGACAGTTGGGCAAGCTCATTACTTTAGTTCAACTAGGTAATACCACATGCTCACAAAGCATACATCAGTGTTCGCTGTAAGGAGTTCCTCGGGAAATTCGATAATCACAAAACCCATAGCTGGAGTGCTTTGATATTTGCAAAAAGAAAAGAGTAAAAGAACCTTTTACTTGCAGACCTGCATTCCAAAATGAGAATCCTGACAGTAAAATGAATCTAACAGGGGACCAGATTGACTAGTTAGACAAATTAAGCAACAAGCCACACATCTGGCCATAAGCAGTGACATAGAGACAAGTACAGAGGCAGAGCTTTGACATAAATTCCTTGGAATGTGGCAATCAATCATATGTTGATAATTAGTCCATTATCAATCGATAACAAAGATTAAAGTACCACTTTCTATTCTCTTCCCTATCCAAGCAATAGGCAAATTGAAAATATGTTGTTGATGAGAGAAAGTAGATCATATCTTACCACTATCAAAATGTTTATTGGGTCAAATAGGCAAAGTTCCACAATACCACAGGGTTAGATCCTTCACTGAAAATATCAACAAAAGATGGTCTGCTAAGGTTATAAAGAAGTTTAAACACTAAATCCTTATTAATCATTAGAAAGGTTCCAATGCTAAAAATCCAGAAGATTTAAATCTAGTTATCCAGTGATCATGTTTATCGTGTAACCAATGAGGTTCACAACCAATTGGAGATGCTTCTTCATGAGACCTGTCAACCTCTTTCTTTTTTGTTTTGGTTTCTTACCGGTGTCTAGTACCCGCTTTAGGCCCCCAATTAATTTACATTCGCGCTGCATAAGGCCCTTTAAGGAAGGAAGCACTTCCTGCCAGAAAATTTTCCATTCCCAAGGCTCAAACCCGAGACTTCTGGTTGAGGGTTCCATTCCGCACAATCTTGGATGGTGCCCACCTCATTCACAAACAAATGTTTTCATAAATTTGAAATAAGATGTGATGCCACTGTTTCTAAATGACAAATTCTAATAGTCAAAATTAGGAGTGTCTACAAAATTGCATCAAGACAGAAAGACTCAACAGTAATTGGGAAATTGGTGTCAAAGAGCCAGAATGCCTTTGTTAAGGGAAGACAAATCACAGATGCAACACTCACTGCTAATGGAACATTAGATTGGAGAGTAAAGAGTGGAGAACCAGGATTGCTATTCAAGCTAGACATTGAGAAGGTTCTTGACAAAGTGAGCTGGTCATATTTGCTCATCATTCTGAGGCGTATGGGCTTTGGAGACAGATGGATAAGGTGGTCAAGTATATAGTATCTCTACCGTCAAATACTCCATTTTGATTAATAGGACCAGTGGGATTCTTTTCTCCACACAGAGGCATCAGGCAGGGTGATCCGATCCCACTTTTTTTTAATTCATTTTGGCAATGGAAGGACTTGGCAAAATGCTGCAGAAAGCTAGTCACTTGCAGTGTTGTACGCAGATGATAGTCTGATCTTGATCTTCTGTGGTGCTGAGACATCACAAGTGATAACATAACCTTATTTATTTTTGAAGCTATTTCAAGTCTGCATATGAACATGCTTAAGAGCACTATCTATCCTGCTAACAAAGTTCCAAAAATGGAAAAGCTTGCAGATATCATGAGTTGCAAGATTGGTTCCTTTAAATCTACTTAAATCCAGACAGGAATTATTGAAAAGTTTAAAAAGAGGTTAGCAACATGGCAAATGCAGTATTTTTCATTTGTTGCAGGCTAACACTAATTAACAGTGTTCTTGACAGCCTACCTACTTACTATATGGCCCTCTTCCAAATGACAAACTAAGATACTGGAGCAGATTGACAAATTAAGGAGAGACTTGCTCTGGGAAGGCAACAATCAGGGTAACAAATTCCATCTCATCGTGTGGGAGAAGGTGACACAACTAAAATATCAAGGAGGTCTTGGAATCAAGGAACCTTACAGCTCATAATTAAGCATGATGATGAAGTGGCTTTGGAGATTCAAATTGGAGGATGCAGGGGTCTGGAAAGATGTTGTCATAGCTAAACAAGGAGTGATGGATCACTAGTGCACAAAGGCTTACACTGTCCCTCGTGGAGTGGATTGTCATAGTTAAACAAGAAGTATGGATCACTGGTGCACAAGGTCTTCCACTGTCCCTCATGGAGTGCACAAAGGCTTCCACTCTCCCTCATCGAGTGGTCTCTGGATGGGTATTAGAAAACTGTGGGACACCTTTGGTCAACAAACTCACTTTGAGGTGGGCAATGACTCACTTTTAAGATTTTGGAAGGACAAATGGCTAGGAAGTACCACTCTTTGGGATGACTTTCCAAACATGTTCAGAATAGCTCAAGATCCTGACTCTAAAATCGTTGCTAACAAAGAAGGGAACAACTGGGATCTAACATTCAGAAAAACATGCATGCTTAGGAAGTGAATGAGTTGTTAGATTGTTTTTGCAAGATTACAGCAGTGTCACATCAATCATCAGACAGTTGACAAGCTCAAATGGGGGCATCACAGTTGGGGTATCTACACAGTAAAAGGAAAGCTATCATCAGTTGTGCTCTAGAAACTCCTCGATAGACAATTGGCCCTGGAAGCTCATCTAGCGGTCCAAACTGCCTCCTAAGATTATATGTTTCACTTGGACAACTTTATATAAGGCTTGCCCAACTTAATACAACCTAAAGAAAAGGAATCCATCTTCCAAACAGATGCAATATGTGCAAAAAGGAGGCTGAAACTAACAGGCATCTATCCGTCACTGTCAGGTAGCCTCAGATATCTGGAACATGATATTTTGCCTCTTTGATCTAAATTGGACCACACTCCTCTCAGTCAAGGAAGCTTATGAGTGTTGGAGCCTATGGAGAGTTGACAAAGCCAATCAAAAAGATGTGGAACATGGTACCCGCTTGTATTTTGGTGTCTCTGGTTAAAAAGGAATAGGAGATGTTTTGAAGGAGAGTCAACTCCTTTAGGTCTTTTGAAGGCAAGTTATATTGCCGATTTGTTTAGCTGGTCCAATTTGGTTCCTGTTGATAATGCAGAACATCTTTTTTATTTTATAAGCTCATTAATCCTGGCATAGATAGTTTTTGTACAGCTAGACAGCCATCTTTTGTAAGTTCAAATGCCATATCTTGTAATTCTTGCATCTTCTTGATGCCTTTATTAATACCACATACTTCATCAAGAAAAAACAGTAACGGAAGTTACTAGAAATTAAAATACTTAACACCAAAGGCATGACAAGATAATAGTTAAGTGGCACAAGGAAGATGACAGAGCATATCTAGATTGATACATCACAAAGAAGGGAAGAAAAGCATCAAACATTTGAAATTACACAAAGTAGGATTTTGGTGAACCTGGCCCTTGCTAAGGAACATGCCGGAGCTTGTTCGAACTTCACTCTCTATGCTCTTTCCCGACTCATTGTCGGCCACCATAGACTTCTCCAGCTTATCTTTAGCCTTCTCATTCAAATTTCACAAGAACATAAACAATATCAAGTGAGTTTTTAAGTTAGCTGCTAAGCAAAAGAGAGCTCTTTCAGAACCAGGGAACAAGACGATATCAAATAGCTAGGATTAAAACATCATTGTTATTGGTATGCAAACATTGTATTTAATGGTCATTAGGAGCCTTTTTATTCCGGCTAGATATTTGTTCATCAGTTCATCTATCCGTGCAGGAATAAGTGTGAGATAGATAATCCTAATTGCCTTAAATTGTTACATCAACTAAACTGGAAATGAGGCACAGTTGATTGAGTGATATATTTATAAAAATGCAAGAGTTGTTTCTTTTAACTCATTTTTCTCAGAAAGAACAACAACCATGCATTTCTTATTGTACTACAGAAAGAAAGCAATAAAAGCTAACCAGGGTGATGAGATGATCACATTCCTCATCAGTCAAAAAATTCCTATATATGAAAGCCCTGCATAATTCATCTCATAATCAGAGTCACTCGAATATCAGTTAGACATAGGAAAAATGGATTTACATAAACAAATAAACCCAAAAAAAAAAATAGAGAGAGAAACCTCGGGCGCCAGGAGATTTGCGTCACCCGGGTCGGATCAATTGTAGGGGACGATCCACCAGTCACCAATTTCAGCACCGACGATTTTCTGAAAAGAAAAAATAAAACCAAATAGTTAATACAAATAACGTACATTTTAAGAAAGAAAAAGGAATCAACGAACAAACGGAAATCATACATTTTTTTATCTCCATGCCAGCCGGAGAATCGTAGAGAAGTAGAAAGAGACAGATCAGGGAAAATGGAAAGGAAACACAGAGAAAACAGAAGAAGAAGGAGAAGAGAAAGTTGACGGTCCATCAGAAAGTTACGAATGATCTTCGTGTTTGGGTTTTAATATTTCTTCGTGCTGAAGGGTTTCGCTTCTGTAATATTATTTTTTTCAAGGATTCAGATCAATGGAAACGCCAGCTCCTCCTCTTATTATTACTAGTGGTGTGTTGTATAGTCCCTGGTCTAAAGTTAATAGAGGCGTTATTTTCAAAGGTTCCGCTGTCCGCCCATTGAATTTTCTTTCCGTGGTTCGAAGTCAATATATCTTCTTCCGGAACCTTCTGCCAAGTGCCAACTACTACTTATTTTTGCTTTTAATACTTTTCATACTACATAAAAAGGAAAACAACAGAAAAATCATTTTCCTCTGCTTAATTTTGCTTTTAATTCTGCTCCAAAGAAATCAAATGATAGATGAATTCTTTTTAGAAGAATTATTAGTTTTTTAAGT
>JACEIK010000430.1:120983-131152 GCA_018107945.1 Datura stramonium | reverse complement strand
ATTATTTTTAGTAGAATATTTTTTATTGATCAAAATAATATTTTTCGAAAGTGATTTTAAATTAATCAAATTTTGATATGAATATAAAAAATCGAAGAGAAAGTAAGATCTCTTAAATTTATTTTTTTGAGCAAAATTCTGAATTGAAGGGCTCATTTGCATAAGTTTTTTCGATGAAAGGAAAACATAATGAATTTTTAAAAAAAACATGTTCATATCTTTGATACTATAAAAATAAAAATTCTTTATAAAAATTATTATAAATCGTCTAAAAAGCTAATTCTCTCTAGACCGATGGTTCAATTCCAAGTATTCAATTCTATTGATAGGTAAGTCCAAGGGGTAATTAGGTAGTTGAGGAAAAATCAATTGTACAACTAGTAATGTAATTAGGAGCCGTTTAGTTATTGGATAACAATAAAGTTATCTAGGTATAAAATGTTATATAAGTTTAATTATATTTGATATTATCTTTTTGTCATGTATAAAATTCTATACACATAATACTATGTTTGGTTAATAAATTAGAATTTCACATAATTAATACTAGTATAATTTATGAGTCAATTTATATATTATTTTATGCGCGTTAAAAGGTGAGATAACTTATACTTGATAACTAATTCATGAATAAAAAATTTAAATGACAATTTTACCTTTATTAATCTTTCAATTAAATAATTAATTTCCTAAAAAATAACCAGATCCTCTCACTTTTCACTTATTTTCTAGATATAACAATGGTCGTTTATCTTCTCAAAGACATCAAATGGTGAAAAATCATTTAATCCATACTTTTTTTTTGAGGTTAGAAGTTGTTGTTAGAGAGTGATGAGAAAAAATTGAAGATATCAAAGTGATCTCGACTCCAAAGAAGAAACGGGTATAAATGGGATTGAGAAGAGATTTTTTTATAATTGAAAAATATCTTTACCATTATAACAGAGAGGAGAGAATCTTTAGCTCCATCATCTCCTTTTTCTTCTTTTATTCCCTTGACTTATAAGAGATACAAATGCAACTTAATAATATGATTTTATTTATGTTTATGTGCCAGATTATTAATTTAACGATATACAATATATATGATGTTGGTTTAATTATATAAGAAATATGTAGAAAGTAACATTCAAAATTCCTATTTAAATTATTGGCTAAATAAATATACAAAAAAATAAAAATAAAAATAATACAAAGCTAAGGAAGACCGAGAGTATACTTGCAAACATATATTTTATTTAAAAAAAATATATTATTTATTAATTTTTANCAAATAAATAATTTATGCATAACTAAACCCTGCATAATTAATACCTATATTGCTAATACCTGCATAATTAATACATACATTACTAATATCTGTATAATCTAATAAGTAATCAATCGGCCCCTTAGTTGTTAAGTTAGTTTTTGAGTGAGCTGTTACAAAATTAATTATTAGTGAGCTATATATAACTTAGACACTTGTAAATCAGATACTCATACAAAAAAATCAACGAGATCAATACTCTTTTTCTTCTTTCTCTCTGTCAATAACTGTATAGTTTTTATATTAAATAAACACAAATTTCTTATTAAAAAGACACATTTTCTTAAAAAAAATGTATCAAGTAACCTAAAAAGCTATCTTTTTTCAAAATTAATTGCTCTACTCCAAGTTTATAATTTCTTGACAGTCAACTTGGTAGGTCAAAAACAAGGAAAAGTGTTGGTACATGGAAATGAAATTAGACAATTGAAGGGTAGTTTGACCATGGTCCATAGGTTATTAGAATTGGTTTCCCAAAACCGGAGTGCACCTACCTGGAAGGAAGGGCAACGCCACCGCCCTGCTTTTGACAGTGGTGCGTGAACCGTCAAACCGCGTCTCTGCTGGCTTACACCTCTAACTCTTCCACCTTTCTCAACTGACTTTGACTATTCCCAATTCTTTTATTCTGTGAAAAGTAAAATTTAAACTCATATGAATAATTAGATGCTTTCTCTATTGTAAAGAGGAGCACTATTAAAGTTATCCAATTCCGCTTTTTCCTAAATTATTATATAGTCAATAAAATATCATATGAGCTATATAATAATTAACACATTTTAATAAGCTCCCTCACATCGAATAAGTTTTCAATATAAAATTATGCTGAGGAGTTTATATTGTAATAATCTAATTCTTAACACCAATTGCATTGTAGGACTTCAGAAAAAAGATAAAATAAACATGTCATTTTTTATGTAGCAAATGTTCCCTTTATTTCATTTTACATAGCAGCATTTATTTATTAATTTATTTACAAAGAATTAATATATTTTATACTTTAAAAAATTAACCTTTTTTTCAAATTTTATTTTATACTTAATGTCACACTTTAATAGTCATTGTAATCTCATTATATTTTAAAATCACAAATATTAATTATTTTAATTTTTTTCTTTAAATTCGTTGATCAGTCATATTATAAGATTAAATTGATACAGAGGTTAATAAATTTAAAATAGGTAAAAACTTATTCCTCATGGCTAACGGTGCTTAAATAACGTGTAACATCACTTTAATTTTACTACTAATTACTAAGGTTAAAATTAATTTTGATATTAGACGTTCGGTGTCAGTAGTAAATGTATTTACCAATTACCATTCCAGTTACAAGGCTATTTTGGGCAAATTGATGAAAACTGCAACTGACAAATACATTGTTCGGTTTACGTGTGGAGGCATGTCGTTGATCCCTCCACATCAGTGCTGAAAACGTGAAAAAGTAGTATTTATTTATTTAAGAATTTTAAATTATTTTCCTCTCAAAGTTCCCTTGTTAAAGACTCCTCACTCCCCTCTCAGAGATTATAGATCTTAGATCTGCAACTACTATATAAAGGACGTCCCCGCCCTCTTCTCCTTCATAATACACTCACAGATCCATCTTTTCCTCTCCCATCTTTTTCGTAAAATTCATCTCACAGGTATGAATTTTCGATTTGCTTTTCATATTCCGTTCTTAATTTCAGCTGCACTCTTTGCATTTACACGATTGTGTGTATTACGTCGCAATCCTTTTTTATTCTCTGCTTGTTGTATTTGTTCCATTTTATAGATCAAAAGCTGTGAATTTTGTAGTATTTTTTAAGGTTAATTTGAGGAAAAAAGATGAATTACGCGAGTCGGTGTGTTGCATCGCAAGCATTTATGATTCAGCTTGCTATATTTCTCGATTTCGTATATCAAGAGGTGTATTTTTAAGGTTAATATGAGGAAAAAAAAGTTGATTTGAACAACTCGGTGTATAACATCGCAAGCATTTATGATTCAGCTAGCTATATTTGTTTGATTTTATGGATTCAAAAGTGTTAATTTTGTGGTATTTTAAAGATAATTTGAGAAAAAAAAGCTGTCTTTTTCGTGATTTTGATTAATTATGGAAGTGCTGGATTATACATAAATGAATTGTTAGATTTTGATTAGATCTAATATTTGCTCAGATCATTCAAAGATGGATCTGAAATTTTTAGTGGATGATCTGAATGTCTTTTGTATTAGATCTGGTCAGGATCATGGTTACTGAATATCATTTCATCTGGCATTTGTTAATTTCTGTGTTGAATCAGTGAAAATGGCCGTGTTTTCAGTTGTTTGATATCACATAGCTGAGTTCTCAAATTGCACGTTAATGTCAGCCTCTGAATGTAAAATTTCCTCTTCCATTTTACTGTAATCCGTTGGACATGTCATGTTTCGAGTCTATCCTTGTTCAGGCAGCCTATTTTTTCTATGT
Organism: Datura stramonium; assembly: GCA_018107945.1. Taxonomy (NCBI): domain Eukaryota; kingdom Viridiplantae; phylum Streptophyta; class Magnoliopsida; order Solanales; family Solanaceae; genus Datura; species Datura stramonium. The sequence goes on along the minus strand of JACEIK010000430.1, from coordinate 127,391 downwards.
ACTTTCTTCTTGTTTCCTCTGCAACGATAAATGCATGAAACCGTGAGCTTTTCTGGCTAGGCGTTACATTTAATAGTTCAGAACGTAGATCTTGTGGTAAGTATTGGACGGGATAGTGTGATTTGGTGTATGTGGCAATCATTATTTTCATTATGGATGTCATGATCGGACCTAAGCATTTGCTGGAGGGGTTAATTGTTATACACACGTTAAAGCTTTTAGATCAGTTTATACATATTCTCTGATATGTTGTTTTTCTGATATGATGGATTTTTCCTTGGCCATGAGAAGTTTAGCCTCAGAAATATGTGAACTTTTGTCTGTTGCAGAGTTAAAAAAAAGAAGAAAGGGAAATGGTGAAGATTTGCTGCATAGGAGCTGGATATGTTGGTGGCCCCACCATGGCTGTCATTGCACTCAAATGCCCCAAGATTGAAGTGGCCGTTGTTGATATCTCTGTGCCTCGCATCACTGCCTGGAACAGTGACCAGCTTCCCATCTATGAGCCAGGCCTTGACGATGTAGTGAAGCAATGCCGAGGCAAGAACCTCTTCTTCAGCACAGATGTGGAGAAACATGTACGTGAGGCTGATATAGTTTTTGTTTCTGTCAACACTCCTACCAAGACTAGGGGTCTTGGAGCAGGCAAGGCTGCAGATCTTACTTACTGGGAGAGTGCAGCCCGTATGATTGCTGATGTCTCGAAATCTGACAAAATAGTTGTTGAGAAATCAACTGTTCCAGTAAAGACTGCTGAGGCCATTGAAAAAATTTTGACCCACAACAGCAAGGGAATTAACTTCCAGATCCTCTCAAACCCTGAATTTCTTGCAGAGGGTACCGCAATTGAAGACCTCTTTAAGCCTGACAGGGTTCTAATTGGAGGCCGGGAAACTCCAGGAGGCCAGAAGGCTATCCAAGCATTGAAGGAAGTTTATGCTCATTGGGTTCCTGAAGGCAATATCATTACCACCAACTTGTGGTCCGCTGAGCTCTCAAAGTTGGCTGCCAATGCATTCTTGGCACAAAGAATCTCTTCTGTGAATGCCATGTCAGCTCTCTGTGAGGCTACAGGAGCAAATGTTTCACAGGTGGCATATGCTGTTGGTAAGGACTCAAGGATTGGTCCCAAGTTCCTTAACGCTAGTGTTGGTTTTGGTGGATCTTGCTTCCAGAAGGATATTCTGAACCTGGTTTACATTTGCGAGTGTAATGGCCTGCCCGAGGTTGCTGAATACTGGAAACAAGTTATCAAGATCAATGACTATCAGAAGAGCCGTTTTGTCAATCGCGTTGTAGCCTCTATGTTCAACACAGTCTCTAACAAGAAAGTTGCAATTCTAGGTTTTGCTTTCAAGAAGGACACTGGTGATACTCGAGAGACCCCTGCTATTGATGTGTGCAAGGGACTGTTGGGGGATAAGGCTAGGTTGAGCATATACGATCCTCAGGTGCAAGAAGACCAAATCCAGAGGGACCTCTCGATGAAGAAGTTTGACTGGGATCATCCCCTTCACCTCCAGCCAATGAGTCCCACAACTGTGAAACAAGTCAGTGTTACTTGGGATGCCTACGAGGCAACTAAGGATGCCCATGCTGTTTGCATTCTCACGGAGTGGGATGAGTTCAAGACCCTTGATTACCAGAGGATATATGAAAACATGCAAAAACCCGCTTTCATTTTTGATGGTAGGAATGTTGTGAACGCTGACAAGCTAAGAGAGATTGGCTTTATCGTCTACTCAATTGGTAAGCCGCTCGATGCATGGCTTAAGGACATGCCTGCTGTCGCTTAAGAGCATTACTTTGCTCGAGTGGCTTGTTTTGGTCTTAAAGATATTAGTTATCAGACAATCATCAGCTGTGATTCTTTACTATTTTTTTGCCCACTTCAATTTCTGTTCCGTTTTGTCCATTGTAGTCATAAGACCACCATTGTCACTATCTGAGTCGCATGTAAGATGTTTTCTGTTTCTTTTGTATTGATGATACTTCTTTTATCATTTACCTGTCATGTACGGAGGATTTATTTGTTCGATTATGAAGGGCATTTAAGTTTTGGACCGGATTCTGCTTCTCTTTGATGTTGGTATGAATTTAGTGTGCCTTTGAAATAACATTTTTCATGTCGGCCGTCTTTAAGTTAGATGCTTTCGGAATCTTTTACTGGTTAGTACAAGATTCAGTATTACAGACTTAAATAATCACTAATTAATATTCCAAGTTGGAAGGGCATTAGTCTTGACTCTTGCAATCATTTATCTCCATGTGTTAGTGAGCAGTTGTCTTCCTCTTGTGTCGGCTACAAACAAAGGTTTGGTTAGGCTGGACACCTCTTATACCTTTATGACAAAATCCAAAAAACGAAGGTCTTTACCTCACACGATTGTACAGTAGCTGAATTGGAAAATTTGAATTTTGTGCTCTAAGCAAAGAAAACAACGAGCCAATCATTTCTTAAATGGGCCTATAATATCGGAGCTCCGTGATCCTAGTTATCTGCGGGGCCAAAAGAATGTGTTTGAATAACATGACAAGGCTGAGAAAGCAGCCATATGACCCAACATTTTTGAACCTGACTAGATTGCATAAGTAATATCACGTTTGATAACTAGTTAGGATGTAAATTATTCATGTATAAAATTCATACCGTGTTTAATTTGCAATTTAGAAATCTGGATAACTAATACATGTATGAGTTATGAGGGAAATTATGTACTATCTTATGCATGATAGAAGAAAGAATAAGTTATACATGAATAACCAAACCCTGCAGAACTCCTACATAAAATAATACATAAATTTTCTCATAACTAATTCATGTATTACTAATACCCGCATAACTTTAATTAGTTACGAAATGACCCCTAAATTTATTCCACGGTTAAAAATGAGCAGGAGATGCACAAATTTTCTGCATTCATTGATCTTAGATTTTGAATTTGGCCCTCAAAATAAGAATTCTTTCTTAAAATCCTTAATGCGCCTATATAAATTAGTCGGAACCCTCGTTTAAACTTCTTTAGAAGCCGAAGCTCTAGTCTCTTTTTCCTGTCGTCAATTGACTTGTATAATTTCTCAATTTCTTTGACCCCTTTTGATCAATTGATTAGACTTAACTTTGCGCGATCATAAATTTTAAAAATTTATTTTTAAATATTTATTTGATCAGATTTTAAGAATATAATTGTCAAATATTTTCAACTTTTTAAAAATTGAGCTAGTTGTTGGGATTTTCATTCACAAATTTCAATTTTTTCTAATAAAATGCATGTTCAAATACAACTTCAACACAAATTTTTAAATTTCAACTTTCAATTTTCAACTTTCAACTTCAAAATCTATGATCAAGAAAGTTAAGAGGTTCCAAGTTCAAAGAGAAAAAGTTACGTATCAACTAGCGAGGAATACAAAAACTCACACTATATTACTATTACCAAAATTAAGTAATTTGATTGATTGATTATTAATCAGAGTTAGGATCTCATTTGTTACTTTATTAGTGGGTCAATTTGAGTAAAAGGGCAGGCTTTTGCTAAGAGGCCATCTGAATTCTGTTAATCCCAATTCTTTTCGTGGTGATTAAAAAAGTCAAAATTTGATCTTAAGAACTTGACATAAACTTAAATTAATTTTAGCTTCCCAGACCCAAACTTCAAAATTTTCTTATTCTTTTTGCCCTTTTTATTTGAATTTGCACAAATCAAAGGATCATGAAGTCAAATCTTTGCTTGCATGCAAGGCTTTATCCTCAAGAATTCAAGATTTCAAGTTTTTGCCTACTCTCTAATTGGTTGGTTTTCTGCGTATATATAAACCAAAAAAACAAACTTGTAACAACCCATCTTCTCCATTTAGTTAGAGTTGGACTCAGTTTTATGCTTTGTGGGCAAATGGAGATGCGGACTTGAAAGGATTTCTTAGTCCCTATATAGTGAGAATCTGAATATACTTCTGAATCCGCAATTCCCATTACTGATTTCTTGATTTTGCAAATCTTTTGAGCTTTCCCTTTGGTGCCCCATAATCTTTCAACATTTTATACTGATTTTTCTTTTCAAGTAGGATTCTTTTACGAACCCCAAATGGAAGAAACACAAGAACACAAGTTTATATGCAAGTTTTGTGACAAGAGTTGTAGCAGTGGCAAGTCATTGGGAGGTCACATGCGGGGCCATTTAGCCTTGATTTCATCTGCAAAGAAGCAGAAAGATAAAGCTGATAGCGAAATGGGTTCTGAAGAAGAAGCTGCAAATCTTTGCGATTACAGCATTCAGGAGAATACCCATGAAGATTTGAGCATTTCAGAGCAATCCGACGGTAGCATGAGTCAAGAAAAAGACAATAATACCAGCATTGGTGATGATGGTGACTCAATCGGTTACGGCTTAAGAGAGAATCCCAGAAAATCTTGGAGGGTTTCTGATTTAAAGCTTTGCTCTTTGAAAACGGCAAATATCTGTAAAGAATGCGGCAAAGAATTCCCCTCCATGAAAGCTCTGTCAGGTCACCTGAGGACTCATTCGAAGAAAGGGACTGAAAAATGCCATATTTGCGAGAAATGTGGAAAAGGGTTTGCTTCAATGAGGGCCCTTTTTGGCCACATGAAAGTTCACTCGAAAAGATCAAAGGTTGATGAAGATTCTGAATCAAAACAGAGCTTGTCGGATTTTGATACCGTTTGCCCAATTCGGAAGAAGAGATCAAAGATAAAGTACAAGATTGATGCAAACCCTTCTTTTTCTGGTTTGAATGAATCCTCTTCTGCAATTAGTGAAGTTGACGAAATGGAAGAAGCTGCTAGGTGTTTGATGATGTTGTCATCGGGTGTCAGGGACTGGGATGAATACATTTCAATTTCAGAGTCTTCTAAAAATGAAAATGTCATTCTTGAGAGTGACCCATCATTTCACTGTGCTAAGAGGATTCCTGCTGATGCTTTTACTGGAAAGCATTTGTCTCATACTGTCTTTTCAGATTCTGGATGTGTTGATGGTTATGAAAAGAATTATGAGATTGCTGAATTTTCAGACAGGTTGATGCTGATCAATACTAAGATCACGAAGGTCTGCTATTCTACTGAACTGCAATTTGAGAATGATGCAAGCTCATCAATTGTAATGGAGGATTTTTCTTTTCTGAATTCTTGTTCGCTCAAGAATGCAGGGGTTGATTTTTATCCAGAGACAAACCTTTTAGTATCTGATATGACTAATTCCCAAATTGGAGTAATCAGGACAAGTCCTGAACCTATCAAAAGCAAGGATCACAAATGCCCAATATGCTTCAAGGTGTTCCCATCAGGCCAATCTTTGGGAGGCCACAAGAGGGCTCATTACACTGGATTCACTGAAAGCAAAACTAAAGGGACTATGGTGAAAAAATTGGAGGACCTTGCTGATAATCATAAATCTTTTGATCTGAATAATCCCGTGGATGATGGGGAAAAAGATGTTGAGCTCAAGCTTTGGTGGGTTGGAAGTGGGACACACTGATGATATCAAGTTGAGATAAATTCCTTCTCAGTTTCAGCTCTAGAGGTTTAAGAACTAGACAAATCATGATTCTTTTTCATGCTTGAATTTCATCATTGTAGAGATAGTTTTCAGTCTTGGAATAGTTAAACAGTTGTATGATAACACAGGAAAGATTTGAGTTTCCAGTTTTCTGCCTAAACCATAATGAGAACGAGGCATGCAAATTACAACGTTACTGTTTACTTTCTGTTCCATTGCATTCTTGCATGTCTTTACCGCTTTTAACTGTGAATGTCTTTACCACTTTTAACTCTTGTGGATAGTTTGTGCTGTGGGAAAGAAGGGTAATTCTTGTTTGTGGCTACGGTGCAGTCTGTAGTTTGATTTGATCTGTTGAGTTTGAAAGAAACATGTTGAGATGACGTTCCTAGATTATATACAAGATTAATGAAAAAGTAGCATCTGGCCTTTGGTGATTGTTTAATGACCCTAAGGTATAAACAAATTACAGCAATTTGCCAATTAATGTTTCTTGCTCTAATGTCCTCCCTCTTTTCCATTTTCATTTCAGTCCGAGTATATATCAAACATTATTTTTTTTATCTTTTCACGTTAAGAATAAGATCCATGTATACTATGAGTTTAACCCCGCACTGCACATCAAAACAATTTAAATAGTCAAATTTTCAGTTAACAGCAGACAAGAGACTCTGGACCAGCTTGGTGTGCTCACGTGCTTGAGAAAAAGAATATTTTAAAAGTAGAACAATTATGGTAAAAAAGATGAGACGAACATATCAACAACGTTTCTCTAACATTTCAGTTAACCCAAAACGTTTAACCAAACACGTCTTCACTTTTCCCCCAAAGATACCTTTCGGAAAATGGCTTCTCCCCATCACTACCACCCTTACCCTACGACGGCCGCCAC
>JACEIK010000430.1:80483-120822 GCA_018107945.1 Datura stramonium | reverse complement strand
CTACAACCCTCTTACCCAATGCCAATGTGAACCCGTTCACCAAAATCATCACCATTTTCAAGAATTCAATCATCAAGCCAACAAAGTAACAGACCAACAAACCCACCGCGTTGTTACATCTCTTCTCCGTCGGATCGCTGCCTTAGAATCTTCCCTCCGCCGTAGCTCCTCTTCTTCTGTTTCTCCTCGGTCTCGTCAAACTTTACGCGATGCTGCAGCGAGTACAATTCAGACCCACTTCAGAGCCTTCCTTGCTCGTAGATCGAGAACCCTTCGGCAGCTGAAGCAGCTGGCTTCCATCAAAGCAACTCTCTATGTTCTCAAATCCTCAGTTTCTGGTAAAACCCACTTTGATACTCAAGCTGTTTCTCACAGAGCCACGGATTTACTTGTTAGACTTGATTCTATTCAGGTAATTAAGCTCTAATTGCAATTATACGCTTATTATAATAACCCTGTATGAGTAGCGTGTTGAAAAAGGGGTTCTTTTTTGCAGGGTGATGATCCGTTAATCAGAGATGGTAAAAGGTCAATAAGCAACGAACTGACTCGATTTATGAAGGTAATTAATGGGGTTTCCATATTCACAAGTAGAGTAGTGAAGAATGTGAGGGGTGGCAACAAAGCTAGGGTTTTTTCCAGTGACCGCAAAATAGAATTCGACACAAATCTTAATGAAGCCATTGATAAGTATGTTGCATCAGTGAAGGAATCTGAAGAGGAAGAGGAGGATGATCACCAAAACCCTAGGTTCACTGATACTGGAAAGTCTGGTGTTTTACGAACTAGGGGTGGTGGTTTGGCCAGGAATCATGGTGGGCTGAAAGCCAAACAAAAGAAATCAGTGACCTTTGCAGAGAATGGGGATGCGTACCAGGTTTTCTATAGTACCCTGGAGCCTTCTTCAATTGATAATGTTAATGAGCAAGAGTCTTTTGATGCTGAGATAGAGCTGATGAAAAACCTTAGCAAAAAAGTGGAAAAACTTGGCATGGCATCCAAGGATTGTGAAGTTGATGAAGAAGAAGATGGTGGGTCTAGTGGAAGTAGTGATAATGAAATGGATCCAAATTACATTTCAAGAAAAGATGGCTATCATGAAAGGAATGTGAGAGATGAGAATGATAATGAGCATGAAAATGAGAGTTTCCTCTTCTCAGCACCATTGCCTGTGAAGATGGAAGCTAGAGCTGCTGATTATATCAACAGGAAAAAGGGTGTCAAAATAGTTGACAATTGAATAGGTTCCCAACAAGATGTCAAGATTTGGATTTTGCTCTCCTGCAGGATCTGTTGAGCACTGACAATTAGGTGGAAGTTAGGCTTCTGCAGTTCTTGGGAATTATTTGTAATTTTTAGTAATGATTGTCTAGATGCGTACTGTTAGGTTTGATGTGAAGAATTGTTCATCTGTTTAGGAGTACTAAATTTTGGATGTTTTCTTCTCTGCCACTGTGGTATGGATGGGAGATCTTTTGGGTGTAATGGCCTTGTTCTGAGGTCTTTAATTATGATTGTTGAAGAGTTAAAGAGGTCACATTTTATTCAACATAAATCAAACAGGAGGCTGTTTCCTGGAGAGTTAAGTGCCATTGGAACCTATGAAATAAATCAAACTTCTGAGCAAATTTGATGTCAAGCTAGAGTACATTTTATCTCTTTCTTTTGTTGTTAAAGAATGTTCAGGATGCATAAACAAACTTACATGTGATCAGCACAAGACTCAAAAAAGGTTTATATGTTGAAGTTTCAAGAAGGGAGTCGCTCTAAGTTAATCAAGAGATTCAAAGAACCTAAAACTCCCAAATTTAGTAATGTTAATTTGTGAAATGTACGTCCAAGTTGATAATTTCATGGGATAACTTGCAGATTGATTTGAAAGAGAGAACCCAAAAAGTCAATACTTTCCTTTATTTGTGGAGGATCACTTTATGTGAACTTTGACTAAAAAATTTCCTTGTAAAACTTTTTTTGGTACTTGCAATATGAGAAATGTTCTCTATAATAGTAGTTTGGTATGGAAATTTTAAATATTTGAATTTTATCTTCGAAAAAGAAATCAATCAGTGAAAAAGTTGGTTAAATTAATTTTGGATGAATAAAAAGTGGTTTTGGTAAGAAGTGTAGGAGAGTACTATATTTGTTTTGCATAAAACCATCAAGTTTAACCAACAAGCTGACCTACCATAACCGAAGAGTTTTAGATCAAAAACAAGAAAAGAGGTCATACAGACAAAGGGAATTCAATTCAGTGAAGAAATGGTCAATTGCTTGTAGCGCAGAAAAGACATATGTTGTAATTCATGAATGGCTCATCTCTGCCATTGTCCAAGAAATTGACGCACCTTAAACGAGTCGCTGAAACAACTGCCACAGCAGCAGCGCAATGCAAGTCTCTCCTAGAACACTGCGCCAAAACCAAATCTTTAAGAACAACCAAGGGAGTCCATGCCCATACCATTACCCTCGGGCTCCTTCAATCCCTCAGCTCGACCCATTTGCTTTCTCTCCTGACTGCTGCATATGCACTCTGTGGTCATACTTTGTATGCCTGTAAAATGTTCGACGAATTGCCTCAACGAACCTTGCTGTCATACAGGTCCATGATAAGAATGCACACTCAGAAGGGTTTCCCTAACGTTGCACTCAAAATCTTCGGGGAAATGCTGCGATCGGATGAACACAAGCCTGACAGGCATACATTTCCTTATGTGATAAGGGCGTGCAGTGATTTGTTCTTACTTCAGCAGGGTGTTGCTATTCATGGATTGACTGTTATAAGTGGGTGTATGTGGGACACTTTTGTGGGAAATTCACTTTTGTCCATGTATATGAGTTGTGGAGATAAAGAGGGTGCTAGGAGGGTCTTTGATGCAATACAGGTACGAACTGTTGTGACCTGGAACACTATGATCAGTGGGTATTGCCGAAATGATAGTCCCAAGGAGGCCCTAATGATTTACAGGAGAATGGAAGATGCTGGTGTTGACGCTGATTGTGCCACTGTGCTTTCCCTGTTGCCCGCGTGTGGGTGTCTGAAGGACTTTGAGATTGGCAGAGAGGTTCACTCGCTAGTTGAACAAGTAGGTTTTTGGGACAATTTGTCAGTTCGGAATGCTGTCGTTGATATGTACGTCAAGTGTGGAAGAATGGATGAAGCAAGGTTGGTTTTTGAGAAGATGATTGATAGAGATGTGGTGACTTGGACTACAATGATCCACGGGCTCATTTCAGATGGAGACATAAAAAATGCACTGTGGTTTTCTAGAAGGATGCAGCTTGAAGGTGTAAAGCCGAATGCAGTAACTCTGGCATCCCTTCTTGCTGCATGCGCCAGTTTGCCTCATTTGAGGCTTGGTAAATGCCTGCATGGCTGGGCTATCCGGCAGGACCTTCAGGCTGATGTTAATGTAGAAACTAGCCTTATTGACATGTATGCTAAATGCAATTGTTTTAGACTTAGCTATCAGGTGTTTGTACAGACTAGCAAGAAGAGGACTGTCCCATGGAATGCAATTTTGTCTGGGTGCCTTCATAATGAGCTTGCAAGAGAAGCAATAGAGCTTTTCAAGTTCATGTTGTCAGAGGCTGTCAAACCTAATGATGCAACCCTGAAAAGTGTACTTCCTGCATTTGCCATTGAAGCTGATCTAAGGCAAGCATTGAGCATGCACAGCTATCTTGTAAGATCCGGATTTGTTACAAGAACTGAGGTAGCTACTGGTTTAGTTGATATATACTCAAAATGTGGGAACTTAGATAACGGTCACAAGATCTTCAATGGGATACCCAATAAAGAAAGGGACATAATCTTGTGGAGTACATTAATAGCTGGTTATGGGATGCATGGGCATGGCAAAACTTCTTTGTCACTCTTTAATGAGATGGTGCAATCTGGGGTCAAACCTAACGAAGTCACCTTCACCTCGGTTTTGCATGCGTGCGGTCATGCTGGTTTGGTGGATGACGGTCTTTGTTTGTTTAACTTTATGCTTAGAAATCACTCTGATAGTCTTAGAACAGATCACTATACCTGTATGGTTGATCTTCTAGGTCGGGCTGGCCGACTTGAGGAAGCATATGAACTTATTAAAACTATGACTTTTGAACCAAGTAATGCCATCTGGGGTGCACTACTAGGTGCCTGTGTGATACATGAAAATGTGGAACTGGGAGAATTGGCTGCAAGGTGGCTATTTAATCTGGAGCCAGAGAACACAGGAAATTATGTACTGTTGGGAAAGATATATTCTGCAGTTGGAAGATGGAAAGATGCGGAGAATGTGAGACATTTGATGAATGAAGTAGGACTAGTAAAGGCACCAGCTCAAAGCGTCATTGGGTGACAAGTAGGTGATTTCTTTTAGTTTCCTTGCAAATAGAGCCAAATGAGAGCTACAGGTGAAGGCGAGAAATATACTACAATAGGATGAAAGCTAGCCCTCTTAGTCTCTGGTGGTGTTTACGACCTCCTTGATTTTGCTCTTGTTATTATATTTCTGCAGTGCTCCTCGTAGCAGCTTGATGAATAATTGCAAGGTGGATTGGTTTTATAATTGAAGCTGGTTGAAATCACCATTAAAACTTCACAAGAAAGCTGAAAATTACCGAGTAATATTGTGATGGCTGTTGGAGCAACCGTAAGTCCAAGCTTTTATATATTTATTTATCTTTTATGTAGGATTGTTGCTTTGGTGAATTTAAGACTTATGATTATTCATTAAGCTAAATGTACATCAGCTGCTACACCTAAATGAGGTGACCTCGAAGGTAGTATTCTCGGCTGTCAGCATGCTACTTTGAAACCAGAAAATGGAACAACATCTGCATCAGTAACCAACTCTTTTCATAACTTTGTCCATACCTGGCTAGCATCCTAGTGAAAGCCATGTGCTTTTGCATTATTTAACACGATAATGGAATTATTCTGTTAGCAGGTCCCGCATGTTACTATGCTAGTGGGAGGGATTCAAAGACACTTCCATGTTAGAATGTTTGGTGAAAAATAACTGCTCGAACCCAACTAGTGTTATACTAAACCAGACAATTTAATCATAATTAAAGCGAGAATATATGCATTTAACCAAATTTATATGCAAAATACATGTATATATCGGGTGCAAAGAATTTTTCCTTGGTTGGTTTAGGACCATATTTGTCCCTATACCTTTTTTGGGCTCTCACCTAGATATTTCTTTCTAGTACCATTGGGTTTATGGATTTCTTTTATCAAGAATCTTTTCTGTTTTCTAGCATGAGTGGGTTTCTTTTCCTTTTCCTTTTTGGTCTCAAATTTCACGTTTTACCGTATAAGTAGCTCTCTCTTTATTATAAGGAAAAGCAACGGAAAATACAATTATTAGTCAGGTGAAAGATTCTTCTACATGACGAAGAAGAAGAAATTTATATCGACAAACCCTGCAATATTTTCTGAGGATATAACAATTGAAATATTTTCATGGCTTCCAGTCAAGTCTTTAATGCGTTTCAGGTGCCTTTCTAGATTTTTTAATTCCCTTGTATCTGAATCCTGTATGGTGGATATCCATCAACATCGCTCCATGAGTACTTGACCTGATGAAATCAAATTGTTCGTGCAAGAAAGTGAAGGTTTTTATAGCATAGAGATGAAGAAAAATGGAAAAGTAACTAGATATAATTTTGATTTTCTATACGACCACTTATCCTATTCTAGTGGTTTGTTCTGCTTCTGGGTGGAAAAGTTGGAGTCTGTTAGAATTTTCAATCCCGGTACAAAGAGAAGTAATACTTCTTCCCCGAGTGAAACAACTATATCCTCTTCGCAGCTTGACGGAATCTTATCTTTCATCATATTATGGATGTTCGTATTCACTAGGTTATGAACCCGAAGAAAAAATATACAAGGTTTTGATGACACTTTGTGTTTCAAGAAACTGCACAAGGAATTGGATTTTCACTTTAGGAACAGATAAATATTGGAGAGAGATTGATCGCATTACTTATTTCCCAGGTAAAAGGGGAATATGCATTAGCGGAGTTATCTATATATTGGATTGCTCAAGAACATTCATAGCTGCATTCAACCTTAAATCTGAAAAATTCAAAATTATTCCATTGAGGGGTGCTGCTTCACATCATTGGACACTTGATTACGAGCTGATAGAAGTGAAGGGGAAATTAGCTGTCTGGGGCTGCTTTTCCTCTAAGAACGTTTATTTGCATATTTTAGCAGACACTCAACAAAACGAGTGGCAGAGTCATGTCATTCCCTTTCCTTCACACTTGAAGAATATTGGTGCTTATAAAATCTGCAGTTCTTGTGACGGTGAGATTTTAATTTTCTTGATCAGGCCCCATGGTTTGGTTAATGTTCGTTCCTGTTATTGTTACGATGTTAGGAAAAATAGCTGGAAATAATTGAGAACTTCTTTGTCTTCAGTAAAGGATGAGGGCCTTTATACTTACGTTGAAAGCCTCTTCCCATTGACAAAAATCTGCAATGCTCGTTACCAGAGTTGAGTTTCATGATAGTTTGGTTTTATTATCTTCTTATTTTTCTGCTACACAGAGGAAAAGAGCTCTTGAGTTCATTAAATCTGTGCACTTAGCAAGGAGTAGTATTTCTCCCTCTTTCCTTTAGACAAATAAGAAATTCAACTCTGCATTGAATTTTACTTGAATCTGATAAGCAACGCTTTAATTACTACTCTTGTTGTAGAACAAATTTGGTCTTATTCTACATAATGCAAATTGGTTTCTTATTCTTCTTAAAGAAACGACAAAGTTAACGAGGAATGCTTTGTGTATCTAGCCGCCTAAGATATCTTATTCTTCTGACATTTCAATATGTTCTTGGCACACAATCAATCTTGAATGACGGAAATAGCAACATATTGTATGCAAATTTTAGGATTTCTACAGTTATTTATCATCCTTTTCTAAGAAAAATATTTGGAAGAAAAAAGAGTTGGTCCAGCTTCTCATGTATTCAAATATTTATAATAATAACCATTAGATTTTCTGATTGAAATAAAAGAAAGGTTAACTCAATTTTTAACTAGAGCCATAAAACTTAGGTGTTGCAAAATTTTAAGCCCAAAGAATGAATGATATTCTATAAGAATGGCGGTTCATTTCCTGGTTCTTTTCAATTCGCATGAATGCTTGGTCGGTTTATAATCTTATTAAAAAATGTATATGTATTTACTTTATTTGATTGGGTACATATTCTTATATTATCAATAAATATAATTTAAATGCAATATCAAAAAATCCTCAAAATGCCGATTTCCAAGCAGATATCAGATTTGGTGTTGCTCCGACGAATTCAATCTCTGTTGGGGTTTTTAGAGGTCACCTCACACTTTCTGTCAAGATTCTTAGAAGTCATTATATTCTAAAGAGCAATTTTCATATTCAGCACTAAATAGTAAAATAATTACAGAAAATAGTATGATTTATTTTATTTACATAAAATAATAGTTTTTTTCTTTTTTGATATAATTTACGAAAAAGCATGATTAGTGTATTTAAAATTTGAATCCTAACTAACTTTCTATAATTGTGCTAATTATTAAGTAATTAATAGATCCAACGTAATTTGAGGGAATTAATAATTCTCCGACTTCGGCCTTTTCTTTTTTTACCATATTTAAAAAATTTGAAACAATTAATCCATATCAGAAAAGATTATCTTCTTAAAAAGGGCGCATATCTTAGGGAAATTATTTTATATTTTGGTGTATCATCGCTATTTATGAAAAAATTGAAATAATTAATTTATATCTGGAAAAATTATCATCTTTGAAAAGTTGCAGGTATTGGGGAGAATTTTTTTCTGGTGTATTCGTCGTTGCGGCTTTGGTAAAAAAAAAATTCTGGTGTATCATCGTCACTATCGTTTGAAAAGTATATCCTTATTTACGGATGTATCAACAATATACAAACATGTCACTATGTATCATTTTTGTATTGTAAAAATTAAATTGATACTTATGATAAAAAAAATTTGAAAGATGTTTTATTGTGTATGTTTCATATATATCACAAGTATCATTAGTAAAACACCAACTGCCATTTTTAAAATTGATATAAAACAATACTATAATAATGTGTTCCATGTATATATGTATCAGAAATAAATTAAAACAGTTTTTTGTGTATCAGTCTATTATCGATTGATACACTTAGTATTGTATCATTAATATGAAAGCGATATTGTTCAAGTAGTTGGTTGTATAAAAAAAAGACTGATATATTGTATCATTAATATAAAAATAAATTTTGTATCATAAAATGTTATAACTTAGATATAAGATGAACAATATCTATATCATTCTTAATCAGTCTATTATCGATTGTACGTATCATTATATGAAAACAAAGCTCGTATCAATCGTGTATCAGTTCGAGGTTAAATTTTCAAGAAACTTGGAGGAGAATATTTTGTAAGAAAAAAGAACAGCAAGTTCCATGAAAAATAATTTTTGGGGTATTATTTTTCTGTGCAATTTCAGATGTCCATGGCAACCCCATGTCATAGATATGCTGTTTGGCTTGGGTTTTAGAGGACAGAGAGAGAAAGAAAGCTGAAGGAAACTTACCGTATGATTTCGCCGGAGAAAATAGACGAAGAAGAAGCAATTTTCAGAAGAAAATTGGATGAAATTTTGAGAGATTTGGGAGAGAAATTTTTGGGCAGTTACAATGAGAAAAAAAAAGGATTAATTGGAGGGAGAACACACTAAGTTGGAAAGAAATATACAAAATTTGATACAATAGTAATTATTTTTTAAAAAATGGTAATTCGCTATTTCTGTAATTATTTTACTATTTTTTGTAATTTTTTTAAAGTGTTGTTATATAATGTAATTATGTAGTAAGATATGCTTAATTATGTAATTTTCTCTATTCTAAACCCTTGCAGTTTATTTTTTTATAGGTAATTTAAGTCTCGTTATTGAGTGTCATCAAGTCTACACTCTGCAGTCTTTAAGTAGGGATATTTGTAGACATCTAAATTTTGTGGGACTCTACAAGATAAACTCGATCTCTGTTAGGGTTCTTGAAGGTCGTTGTACTCTACAACTTTAGAGTTAATTTTTTGATCATTTTAAAATTTGTTGTAAATAAATTGACATGTTCAGTGGGACAAAATTTGCCCTTCATCTCTTCTGTCACAAATCACATTTGCAATCTGAAGCCACAAGATCTCAAAGATGGAAGCTCTATTTTTCATGGGTATTTAAGTCTCGTCATTGAGCTTTGAAGTAAGGGCATTTGTAGACATCTAAATTTTATGAAACTCTATAAGATGAGCTCAAATAGAGTTCTTGGAGGCTACAACTCTAGCCTAAACCTTAACTCAGGCAGGTTAACATATTCCATTAAGGAGATATCTCGAAATCTCATAAAATTTGAAATAAGAGATCAAGACATAAAATATTATTTCTGCATGATGTTTCAGAGATCAAATACATCGCAAAAAGATCCAAATTATTTTATATGAAAAAATACACTACTCATAACTCTTGAATTATCAAAAAAATTTAAAGAAAATAATCAAGAGAGGGGCAAATTCGTCACACAAATACTTTTCAATAAAATTTATTTGATTATATTTTATTTATAATTATAATTTATTTTTTATTGCTTTGAAATTTATGACAAACCAGTCTCAATTTTGTAGTCCTTTGTCATTTTGTTTCTCGAAACAAGAAAAGCAGCCTTTTACACAAGATATCTTTATTTTACACCTAAAAAATCTAAAAATAACACACAAACAACTATTTTTCTACAAAAATTACTTTATTCAAATTGTAAATTAAAAGGTTCCGATAGACCAATTTCCAATTCGCCAGCTTGCACTGCATTATTGACCATCAACATTGCCGACACCAAAATTGAATCATTGAACGGTCGTCATATCAATGCTGATCGCTTACACGTGACTAATATGCTGTCAGAAAAATAAATAGTAAGTTCGTTTTAATTTAATTTAATATAAAATTTAAAAAACAAAAAAAACCAAAATAAATAAAAAAATTAAAAAAATTAAAAAAATTAAAAATATTTTTAAAAATAAATTAAAAAATAAACAAATTAAAATGGAATAAAATAACAATAATATAAATAACTTTTTGTTTTAATGTCAATTATTAAAAAAATATTTTGAAATAAAAATCTATTAAAAATAACTTTTCTAACTTATAAAATAAAAATAAAATCTACATATATATTATTACCTACAAATCTCACTATTGATATTGTCAAATTAAAAAGTAATAAAGTAATATATGGGAAAAGAAAAGAAATAAAGATTGAAAACATAGTCGATGTATATAGAATAAAAGTATGGTTGGCCAATCATTGCCTCTCGTATATTTTTTCAGATCCACATGAATAAAGCGAAAAAGTGCATGTGCCCATCTCTATTAATCCATGCATCTTAAGTTTCGCATAATAATAATGCTACTAATGAAAAGGTTAATAGGCCGGCCCCATAAAACTGTTTTAAAAGAGAGAAATTACATAGTATATAATGGTTACTAAATTAAATATTTATATAATTATTTATTTTATGTTAATTAGAATTATTATTTTTAATTCATTTAATTTGTTTGATAAGTATGAATAATTTTATAAATTTAATTAAATTTGATCACTTAATAACCATAATTCTTAATATTTTTCTTCTCTTCTTTTTATAAATTACAATTATGCTAAAATTACTCCCACTTAATTTTCTAATTAATATATAAACCCATGTTTCTTTCTCTCTTCTTCTTCTTCTCTTCTTCACAAATCATCATTACGCTTAAATTATACACTTTACAATGTAAATATAAAAAATATTAAAATACATACATAAGAAATATTGAAAACTTATAAACTAATCTTTGATTTTAAAATAGATATAATATACAATAATACAAGAAAATAACTGCATTAATTTTTGATATATTTAGTGTGTGTGTATATATATATATATATATATATTATTGATAAATAATTTTAAATTTTAAAAACAGATAAATTTTATCTAATAATTAATACCTCATATAATTTTAAAAATAAAGAAAACAGAGGCCCGGAGAAGCAAACCCCTTTCAAATTTCAACACTCTATTAGGACTCGTTTAATTCAAGAGATTAAAAAATAAATAATTTTAAATAATAACTATCATCAGGTAACATTTAGCAAAATTATCATAAATTCAAGCTCTAACAATTAAAACTATCCAAAGTCAACAACAGACTTTATTTCAAATTATAAAATAATATAATAGCATTGGTTTGAAATATACAAAGAAAACATTCAACCAGAAGAATTAATATTGTGGATTTTTCTAAAAAGTTCAACTACAAAGAATTCACTTTCATATTTTTATTTTTTATTAAAACATAACAGTGGTTAAATATTCTCTAATAATAATCACAATTTTTTATTTTTTAAAATTAAACTATTTAGTTCTTTTCGGAGATAGTCATTCTGTCAATTCTCGATTTTAATAAATAATAATTATCACAATAATAAAAATTAAATTATAATTCAGTGAGATTGGAGTGATAAACTCGTATTTCTCATTTAATAAATAATGAAAATTTTAAATTTTAAATTAGTTAAGTAGATAAGCTAAAAAGTTTTAAATGAGCGAGTAAACTTCTCATCGCTTGCCGAACTACGCCAATATTATGAAAGTTTCACATCTTGTAGTACTAGCAAAATAGCCAGACTTGAAGAATAATTAATTCGATCAATAGTGAAATGACAATTGAAAAATGTCATGTAAGGCAATGAATAAAAATTATAATAAAAGATAAATTATCGAAAAAGTACAAAAATAAATATAACTTTTGAGATTTATCAAATAATTTCAAATATTATAAAATTGCTTAAAACTAAATTTTTTAAGAACATACAATAATAATCACAAACATTCAAATTTAATAACAAATATACGATAAGAAATTAAATTAAAAAATTCATAAAATGTCAAAACTTCTCTTTTTCAATTAAAATTTATACTCATTTTTCATCATCTCCAACAAAATAAATGTGTTTCAAACGCTTACAATTTTGTCATATATTATTTTTAGTAGTAAATATTTTCATATTGTTATCCCAAAAAAGGTAAGTAATTAATAATGGTATAATTTTAGTACAAGCTGATAATTTAGCTTCTATTCTACAAGGGACACTCTTTCTCCAGCTCAGCCACACGGTTTTGACTAAAATATACACGCTATTTTACAATTTTTATTCGAGTCATTAATTTTTATTGAAATATTGAGTAATAATAATAATAAAATAATCAAAATTAGAAACACCTTAGGTAACACACACGTACTCGTAAAAGCTTTTTCCTTTTTTTCTCTCTCTACATTCAATCTTCCGATCTCAGGGAGGGAGACAATAGCAAATCCCCTCTGCGTTTACACAACAATTCCCAAACCCAAAATTTGTTCTACTTGCTCTCTCGATTGATGAATTGATTAACATATTCAGATTCACTGCACGCACATTCATACTCTTTGTGGGTATTCTTTCATATTTGTGTAGTTTTGTTTGTGGGGGAGTTTGCGGGGGCAGAGAAGGGTCTCTGAAACTTTGATATCCAAATGCATTGGTCTCGGAAGAGACCAGTTTCGATATAATTTTGATTGCTCCGTTGTTGGATCTGATGGTGAGAAGAACATTTTATTTGGATTGTTTAAGAATTTCCAAAGAGAATAACAACAACAACAATAATAATAATAATAATATTAATCCAAGAGAACCTAGTGGCGTTGTAGTCGGCGGGGTGGTGTCGTATAGAGTTGCGGTGGATTGGAATTGGAATTGGGATTGGGTAGTGAAGGGTATAGAGAAAGTTGCGGTGGAGAAGCAGGGAGGAAGATGCAGCTGCACTTCTCACCTGGCATGAGAAGTATAACGATATCGAGCAGCAGCAATGGAGGGTATGGTGATTTGATGAAGACTTAAGGTCGCAGCTCGCCACTTCTCCTACCGAACGCTTTTCCATACCATTCTTATCCTAGCTTTCTTGTTGCCCTTTGTCTTCATTCTCACTGCTGTTGTTACCCTTGAAGGTGTCAACAAGTGCTCCTCCTTTGGTACTTTTTCTTCTCTTAGATTTTCCCTTTATGTTCACTTGTTGATCTTCAGTCACCTCTCTAGATGCTTCCTAGATCCTGATGTGTCTCTATGCATATTTGATGTGGCAATGTTGTAATTGTTTTCAGAATATTATTGAGTATAAAATGGATTGAGTTGAATTGGAAATTATTGTTTCTCACTCTAGCTAGAGATGCTGTTGGAGTTGGTTTTATATCTTAGGATCGTGTGGGATTACCGGAAAGTTGAGGCTGAACTTACTTTTCTTTCATTAGCTTTTGCCCCAAGGATTTGAATTTGATGACAAACACTAAAAACGGAAACAAGCAATAGAGTGGTACACGGGTTATTAATTTTTTGCAATACACATTTCCTTTTAATTTCACTCTGCATTGCTCCACCATTCAAATTAAGAAATTTTTTATGCATTTTGTTGTCCACTTTAGGGAAGCAAAGTATGATTACCCAAGTTATAGATGTCCGAGTGCATTGCTTTTGTGGGGTGGGGATTGCTTAATGTTGTTTCTAGTATTCTACAATGGTATTTAGTAACTGCTTCTCATGTATGTAGTTTACTACTATTTATCTCAAGTATGCAATAAACTCCCAACATACATGCTTGAGTCTAGTTGATATGTTCATTTCTTATGCGTGTTGCATTAACCTATGTTGAATCACAAGTCCTTTGTGAATCACGTGCTCTGATCACATCTCTTAGTTGTTATTTGATGCTTCTCAATGCTATTTTTTAATCCATGGAATGAAAAAGGAAGCTTCGTTGGTGGGACCAGGCTTTGTGGACGGATAAATTTTCAAAGTACCAATGTGCCAAGAAGCTTGTTTGGTCAGTGTTGTTGGTCGTGGTTGTGATGTTTCTAGTTGACATTCTCGTCACCCAATACTAGAATTTTGTTGAATACGAGGGATCCCTTTTATTATTATTATCTTTTGTTTTTTTGGCAAACATTAATTTCATTTTCTTATCCTCGGTTATCAGATTGTTTAGGTAGACGATTAGACCAAAGCCGGACGAACTGATGATACAGGGGTAAGCAAACTTCATTTTGCAGTTGTCTACTGTCATTGCTCTCCAATCTTGTAAACTTTTACATGGAACTCCTTTTCTAACCCAATTCTATGCCATTGTTTCTCTGTTCCTGTTCTGGCAGAGGCTGGTCAAGGATTTTGTTAAGATCCTCATTCAAGTGAACTCTGAGGAAGTGCCCGCTGGCTTGAAGCTCCCAGAGTCCTTAGTCAACTTGTTGCTGAAATGAGAAACAACAAAATACAAGCAGCACAAAAGAATTTGCTTTTGTGCTGAAGTGGGAATGGTATGTGCATGTCACTCTTCTCTATCCTTTTAGTAGTGCATGTCTATTAGCCTTATTTACCTTTTTTTTTTTTTTTTTTTTGCCTTTCCCTTGGACATTCTACCTGCCTGGCCAGGGGTGGGTTGAGTTACTTACTGATCCCCACTTTGGTCTTGAGTGCGCACAGACGCATAAAGATATAGTCCTTCTTAGCTGAACTTCACGTTTGAATTTGCTATTTTGCAGATGGAGAAATCTGAAAGAGAGATTAGGGAATCAAAGTTTGCAGAGTTGATGAATAAACACTTTGCTGCAAGTGCAATTCCCAAAGGCATTCACTGTCTTTCACTGCGAGCTGACTGATGAGTACTCCTCGAATGCTCATGCACGCAGACAGTTGCCTTCACCAGAGCTACTCCCTCTGCTATCTGACAATTCATTGCATCACTTTGTAGTGTCCACTGACAACATCCTGGCTGCCTCAGTTGTGGTCAACTCTGCTGTGCAGTCATCTCTTAAGCCTGAAAAGATTGTTTTCCATGTCATCACTGACAAGAAAACATATGCAGGCATGCATTCATGGTTTGCTCTGAATCCCGTCACTCCTGCTCTTGTGGAGGTTAAAGGTGTTCATCAGTTTGACTGGTTGACAAGGAAAATGTTCCAGTGCTTGAAGCAGTTGAGAGTTCAAGGTTATTCGAAATACTACCACGAAATCATGTTACAGGTGCCAATCTCAGTGATACAACTCCGCATCTTTTTGCATCCGTTGCAGGCTAGAAGTCCAAAATATATCTTTGCTCAATCATCTTCGCATATATTTTAATAGAGGTACCGCTTTCTCATACTGTAAACTGCCTTCTGTTTCTCTAAAGCAAAATTTTGGAGGGTGGAATTCCAGTGTCTTTTTTTCTTCCATGCCTCCTTCACGGGCAGATGGAAAATGAGATTATGCGTAGCGAGAAAAAGTTTACAATATATAAAATAGAGTCAACGGTAGGCTTAAGCATGTGAGTGAGAAACTTTGAATAACTTAATACGCATACAGCCCGGTTTAATGAAACATTATTTGCATTATTGATCTGAACCTGAGACTAAGTTAATCAAGACTTTCATGAGACGAAGTTTAGCCATATTCTTATTTGACATTCGAGACTTTTTGTTGAAAATGTTGTGAAGATACATAAGCAGAGCCTATAGGATGTGTATTTTAATGTTTATGCAGGCAATATTTCTTCATTTTGCTAAACTGTAAGATTTTTGTGCTCCAGAGATCATTAACGTCACACACATGTTGATAAGATGGAATAAATCCAACTCTTCTCGTGATACCGTCCTGCACCACATCGGCAAGTCAAAGTTTTACTATCATCTTTCTCACCCCAAAAACAGTATAATGAGACCTTAGTACCCTAGACTTGAATGTAGTTCTCAAATTATTCTTATGGAGAATGAAGCAGGTACCCTGAAGAATGTCCAGCTAAGGCAAGTTGGCCCGGACGATGCAAAGCTTATTTTAAAAATCTTTATGGAGAGTGAAGCACGTTATAATTAGACTTTGGTTTGCTATTCTCTCTTGTTCTGATAATTTGAGAATGTCTTTTCCAATACTCCAAGTTTGTCATCTCCAGACGCTCTTTCTTTTCTAAATGAGTTTCATGCAGCAATGCTTTTGCTTTTCCCTTCTCTTCTACTTGCTAGCATTTAGGTTTTAATTTGGTTTTCACTTTGAATGTTTCCTCTTCTATACTTGTATGTAATTCACTCTCTCGTCCTGCATTTATGTAGATATGCACATTTCAATAGCAATCTGATTTCTGTGTCGTCTTTTGCAGCTCTTCCCAAACCTTGACAAAGTCGCTTTCTTAGACGATGATGTTGTAATTCAGAGAGATTTATCTCCTTGTAGGGACATCGACCTAAGTGGTAAGGTCAATGGAGCAGTTGAGACTTGTGGAAGGTGAAGATGGAGTGGTGATGTCCAAGCGATTCAGAAATTATTTCAATTTTTCTCATCCCATGATAGCAAAGAATTTGAATCCGGAAAACTGTGCATGGGCTTATGGGATGAATATCTTCGATTTACGTGCATGGAGGAAGACGAATATTAATAAATACTTATCATGCATGGCTTAAAGAGGTACTTAATCTTACGCTTTGTGATTTTTGGGAAAAAAATTAGTTTATCTGAATTCCAGCAACTGTGTTACATTTTGGATCTTGCCAGTGTTATGATTCTTCCATCCTCCTGTTTGTCTGTCTCTTAGCTGTCCTTATCAGTCGCTTAGCCTTTTCTTTTGACATGTTCGCTCTAGAGGACAGTGTGACAAATTTAGTTTATCATTTTTACAACTTGGGTTTTACGTGATTAGCCTTTTGGTACTTTGATTTCGTTTAAGCCATAATAAATATGGTGATTAAGATTTGAAGTCATACATTTTTTAGGTGAGAGGGTTTTCATTTACTATTTTTTCAACTATTGAAGATTTGATCTTAGCAAATATCTTTAGATTCTGAATTGACATTGTCTAACTCAAGCAATTGCTGTAGAATCTGAAGTCGAACTTGACAATGTGGAAGCTTGGAACATTACCCCCTGCTTTGATTGCATTCAAGGGTTATGTTCACCCAATTGATGCCTCGTGGCACATGCTTGGCTTGGGCTATCAGAATAATACCAATGTCAACAATGAAGAAGGCTGTAATTCATTATAATGGCCAGTCCAAACCTTGGCTTGAGATAGGCTTTGAGCATCTACGTCCTTTTTGGGCCAAGTTCGTTAACAGCTCCAATGATTTTATCAGGAATTGCCACATACTGGAGTAGTCGGCAGATTTTCTTTCAAGGACAAAACACAGGAGAATTTGAAAGCTGCAGGCTTTGCGAACTTTGATTGGTTCTAGGGAACTTCAACTAATTGATGAGAAGGAGATTCTGACAATTGCCCGGATATATTCAGGTTTCCAGATTTGGTGCTTTGTCTCCTGCAAAGAGAACCTGCATTCTAGCAATGGGCACATGAGATTCATTCTTTCAGTATGTAAAATAGAAGTTGGTCAGCGAATTCTATTGATTGACAAAGGACAATATTTTTGGCCTCTTATCTGGGGGGAATACCCTCTATTATACTATAGCTTAAGAGGCAATGATGGGGCGTCCCAAAGGTTTCGCCATTGCCATCATCAGTCATACAAATTGGTCATTTGCGAGAAGAAAAGCTAGGCGCTGCGCCCTGTTTAACTCCCGCATTGGCCCTGTTAGCTGCAGAGATGATTCTTCCAACTTAAAGTTTCATTCTTTCCTTGTTAATTTGTTGTCATTATTCCACGTTTTCTTGATTCAATCGTCTTTGGTCATATTAGATCAGAGCTATGAAATTTGCATCACATAGTTGGGAAACTACCTAGGTTATTGTTTTGGTACTTGTTTTGTATGATTCAATGATATACAACTGATATGTGCAGATTCTTTTTTTACCAAAAATTCTCCTCTCCTTACCATTTGCTTTTTATTAACGTGGGTGTTGTCATGTCTTGAGGGAAAGGTCATTAACCTAATCATGAAATTCAAATTTCAATTAATGAAACCTAAATTAGGGAAATGAGTTTTAATATAATGTAGTACTAATGGTTTGGTGGGCACTCCTGGTAAAATCACTAGGGTGGTGAAAGTACAAATTGTTGAACAAAATCCTGCAAGTGCCCGTGTTTTGTGTAGCCCATGTTCCGTAACTTTCAATACTATATTTTGTAAGAAAGAATCCCTTTAAATGCACTCAAAGGGACAAAAGAAGCATTCAAGACCTTATATATGAAGAAAGGGTTTTTTCCAGCTCAAATCAAGGCAAATCTTTACTCACTTTCTTATTTTTAATCATTTAAAGGGATAAGGAAGGGACAAGAGAACTTTTTTTTTTTTTGTTTTAGTCACTCCAACTGAGCAAGAGTCTTTCACCAATTATACATATGAATTTTATTGAGATACTGATGGTGTATGAGTAACTTCTTTTTCTACCTTCTGCCAATATCAATATTAAATAATTGAATTTAATCGTAATTTCAAACATATACTAACTTTTGACAAGTAAGTCATATCTTTAAATTCAAAAGTGAAATCCCAAAAGAAAAAGAAGAAAAAAGAAAATATTTGTACTCCTTACTTATCATGTATGCTAAAAATAATTGAGATAATTTTTTAAAAATAAAAGATAATTAATTATACTTTAAATTTTATTTTAGAATTATTTTAAAATTACAATATTTTTAAAAAAAATAATGTTTTTATGAGTTTTTTTAATAAAATATTAAATAAATTATATTTTTAATTAATTTTTCGGGTATAAAATTTTGCAGTGATAACTAAAATGAAATAGAGTGACTAATAGTAATAAAGAGAAAACAAACAAACATGTTACTCCCTTGTTTCATTTTAATGATTGGGGTAAGATTTGCATATTTATTTAAAAGAAAAAAATTAATAGAAATAATAATTTAATTAATATAATCTTATTAATTTTTTAAAAATTAAAAAAACAAAAAAAACATGTAATTTAATTAAAATACAAAAATAAACACATAATTAAAAATTAATAAATATTTAAAATAATTATTTTAATATATCTAACTATTAAAAGCCTACTTGAGGGAGTAGCAAAGTTCCAAGAAGAAAAGAGGAAAAAAAAAGGAGAGAGAAAAAATGTCGATAATTCCACAGAGTGAGGAGAAGAAGGAGAAGGAATAAAGAAGATGTAGAGAGAGGAGACTTTGAAAACTCCGAAACTGCCGATCTTTCATCATCTCCTTCCCCTTCTTTTCACCCCCACCCGTACCCCCTTCTTTTTTTTCCTTCTTTTAAAATAAAAAAATATAATAAATTATTTTCTTATTTTATACATAATGCATCACACGTATTACCTACCCTTTCCTTTTTCTTCTTTCCTAGACTAGTTTTGTAGCTCTATCTGCCTTGAGGAAAATCATATGAAATTACTCTGTTGGGTAAAAAGTGGACAGTTTCCAGATCAGTTTTTCCTACCAGTAAGCCCAATCATGCATTAATTATTATTATTATTATTATTATTTTGTTAAAAGAAAATTTAAAGATCCATTCTTTTGCAGAATTGTAACTTGACGATTCTTGTCTGCAGTTTGAGTAGATATGTTGTCACTTTCTAGTTTTTAATGTTTATTTGACTTTTGGGGTTCCTCAATTTAGTGATTTATTGGTTAATTTTACCTCAGAATATTGAATTTCTTTCTTTTGGGTATTGCATACTGTTGTTTAAATTCTATTTTGACTCTCTTTTCTTGATAATCTAATCTAAGAAAGTGTAATTATTTGTTTGATTTTGCGTGGGTTTATGTATATCTTGTCAATATTCACACCCGATAGTCCATTATGAAGTCATATTTTGCTTTTCTGAAGATTTAAGGCTGGGATTTGGGAATTTGATGAGATCCATAAAGTGCCAAGAACCAAAGACTAAATTCTTTGGTCCTGCGAGCTCCAGCAATTGTGTTAATTAAGGCTGAACAGCTTTCAGGAAGATCCTAGTAAAGATCCTTGTGTTGGGTTTGTTTTGTAATTTAGAACAAGGATGTCTGCAGCTCAAGATCAACTGGAGATCAAGTTTAGATTGATTGATGGAACAGACATTGGTCCGAAGAGTTTTTCTGCGGCTACAAGCGTAGCAACCTTAAAGGAGAACATCCTTTCTCAGTGGCCTAAAGGTTAGTTTAGTCCTTGAATAGCTGCTAATTGTGTGTAAGTTTTTCAATTATCCAAAACTTCTGCTCCGAGAACCACAATCATGGTTGTTAAGGCTCTAAAATTATTTTTGAGCTTTCTGCAAATTGACAAGAATTGCCTAGATTATCATAGCCTATGGTCTGTAGTTGTGACTTCTGTTAGATATAAAGCTAACGTGGATAGTTCCTTCACTTATGCTTCCTACTGGTAAGAGATGGGTATCAGGTACTAAAATTTCATATGGACTGAATGATGAGAAATTTTGGCACGTTGTTATTCAGATAGTTGAGGCGCTTTGCAGCTTCAATCAAGCAGTCGTTGAGTTTCTCTTGAGATTGATCTAGGCTTCTTTTTCTAAGGGGATATTGGTTAAAGAAAGTTGACATAGTAGACTCGGATTGTGTTCAGATAACATGAACCTCTGGCCAACCAAGCCTTCAACTTTTCTTATGCGCTGTTGCCTTCTTGTTTGTTATCCAAATATTGGGTATTCACTTCTTTCATTTAATAAAACCCACATTTTCAACGCACCTAGTTCCAATGGCCGTATATTCATGCATGTCTTTTAGAATGTCCTATTAATTCACACTTTGCTAAGCTTTGCACAGTTCACCAGTGCCTGTATTGAGTAAATCATGATTCTCAGCAAAGATGACTCTGAAAACATTAAGCTGCAATGCAATCTAAAATGTGAAAACAAAAATATATCGAATTAGGAACTTGAGCTCTTTCCTCAAATTCCTTTTTTATATTTTCAGATTATTTACCTGAATGTTGTGCACTTTCTTTCTGTTAAAATTTTTCTGCTACTAGTTTTCATTCTATAATCTTTTCTTAAATACTGGATTCAATCTTGATTACAAATTTTCAAGTCATTTTCTCTGAGACATATATCCTATGTAATAGAGAAGGATAATGGTCCGCGGACAGTAAAAGATGTCAAGTTAATCAGCGCTGGAAGAATATTGGAGAACAACAGAACATTGGGTGAATGCAGAAGCCCATTATGTGATATTCCAGGAGGAATTACGACCATGCATGTAGTTGTTCAACCACCAGCTCAGGAGAAAGGTCAGCTTAGATTCACTAAACATATCAACGACATACATGAATTGAAACATAAAGCAGTATTTACATCAAATTGCCTGTAGGATGTTTGATTAATTTCTTTCTTTTATTTTCTTTGCCAATTTCCATTCTGTGGTATCTGTTCTTTTGTTGTGTCTGTTTCTGAACAAAATGTTTGTTGTTTGAATTTTTCTAATGGTGGAACAGAGAAAAAAGCATCAGATGACATGAAGCAGAATAAGTGTCTCTGTGTTATACTATGATATTCAGTTCCAACAAGGGGATGGCTATATGCAAGGTAGGTAGTTACTTTTTGTCATCGACAGATATCAAAGTCTGTAAACTGACGTTTTGGACCCTCTACTTTCAGATAAAGACTGGTGGTTGCTACAATACTGAAGTTGATGAAGTAGTAACAAACATGAGTTGTTGACATGCCATCCATTCTCAAGATCGTGTATGGTCTGGTCTCATTTTCTTTTGTATTTGCTGCTTTCTTTTTTTAGTGCTCAATGGATGCAAAGTCCATTCTGCACTGATTGAAAATTTGTGTTGCTGTCAAGTATACCATTTCATATCTGTAGGATTCTGTTGTCTGTACAAAATACGAATTAACTCGTCGGCTGAATTCATAATTTAATCTTGAATATCTTCTTATCTTGGTCGATGTAATATATAGATACAACAAAAGGATTTGGAATATATTGCATTGAAATCCAGAGATTTCTCTAATCCTGAAGTTTGTATTCTCAATCTCAGCTGTACAAGATTGACTTTTGCAGCTCTTTTGTTTTTATTTCGAAATAATCCAACCTTCCATTTTGTTTCTTCTGCTCTCAATTTGGCCAACGCAATCAGCATTCAACCAGTGGGTTATTTGTCATTTTCTCTGGAACAGTCTTGCTCTGTGCGATAAATTCTTTTTTGTAGCATTGCTGATCTTGATTGGATAATGTGGATATTCTTGGCTTTAATTGCAACTGGTACGTTTAATGGCTAAGAAATTTTAGTACTGTGGACAACAAAGATAAATTAGAAATACATATTTGTTTGTTGTGGTTGTTGTTTCTCCATAAACTGCTACATTTTTGGGGAGGAATCGTTGTCGAGTTGGCCTAATTAGCTTGTTCTTGAGCACTATTTTGAAGTTTCTGCCTCTGGTGCACGTTTTACTTACAAAGAGGTGACACGCCTTGAAACATGGAGACTTCCATCCTGAACTAATTCAAAGAAATGTTCTTGTGGCCTAAGCTCAAACACCGCACGAGGGCAGAAGTTAAGCTTCTATTGGGCGAGTTAAAGTCAGGAGGGACAAAATAGAAATGCTTTCTATCTTCGATCAAAAGCAGATATCAATCGCGCCACATGCTGCCATGATCTGTTGTTTGCAAGGAATAAGAAGAAAGGACCCGGGGCCAGAGCAAGTCGGGTTGGGGCATAGAGCTGCGACATGGTACTTATTGAGATAGAAGAAAGACGCACTAAAAGCTCTTGATGTAGTCGTAATGAGTGGTTTTGATCAAATTCTTGAAAATACAGCAGAGTCTGCTAGTTGTTCATTAGTGCATGTCTAAAGATGGATTCATGTATTGAGAGAGCAAAAATGTTTAGCTAATGATGAAATCGGTAGCAGATTTAAGATGGGTTCATGTATTGTCAAATTTTGAACTTCCCATATTGTTGCTATGCACGCGCAAGTATATAGGAAAGGTC
Source organism: Datura stramonium (assembly GCA_018107945.1). Classification (NCBI taxonomy): domain Eukaryota; kingdom Viridiplantae; phylum Streptophyta; class Magnoliopsida; order Solanales; family Solanaceae; genus Datura; species Datura stramonium. The sequence continues at coordinate 97,884 of JACEIK010000430.1, read as the reverse complement.
TTAAATCTTAATGTATCTTTTGTTAAGAGGAACGAACGTTTGACACCTCAAATGGACTAAACATATCAACAGAAATGGGCAAACAACATTGAACAGCTCAAATTTGCTAGAACTTTAAATAACATTAGATGAAACACAGTTAATATTTTCCTGACAAACAATTCGTTATGTTTCTGGAAATTATTTCAAAAAGATGTACACTTATCTTTCATAGATAGAAAATTATGATAGACTAGACTAGAACAGTATAGTTGAATGGAGAAGCTGGTGTTTAGATCCTACATGTCACTTGTGGGGTCCAGAATTACCATCCAAATGTGCCAGGTGTATGATCCTGACTGGCGCGCGCTCTCTTCTCTCTCACGTTCCTGAACTTACGAGAACACTCCACCGGCTCACTATTAAGATGTTATATTCTCACGCTAAGTCCCCAACTTTTTCTCGTATTAACCATAAAAATCCCCTATCCTCTGCAACTTCTCGTTTTTCTTCTAGAACTTTCGACAGAGTAGAATTACCGGAGCCGGTACATTTTGTTCAACGATATGTCCACTGTGACGTCAATTTCCGGCGTACAGCTCTGCGTTCCTTCTTCTTCCAATTCTTCAAGCAGAGTAGCTTTATTTTCTTCCCAGGCACCGCCATCTGTAAACTTCTTAGGCAAATCTCGAGTTATCGAGCAGTGTAATTCTTTGAAATTGAAGAGAAAGGATGTGTTCTTCACTAGAAAAACTGAGAAACTGTCCAAGGGTTCCAGGTTTACTGTACGTTGTGAGGCTTCAAATGGAAGGGTAACCAACTTAATTCATTTACTTGCGGATTTTACTTTGAGTTCTAATTTGAATATCTCCCCGATGATTAAATGCAATTGTTTGCTATATAAGCTAATGTGTAAGTGTGAAAACATTTTTATTTTTTTCACACTTATAGTATGATATGTATTTGTAGAGTTTTGAGCTAAATTTATGTTATGGTATTATATTGTGGACCATCTCTAAGGACCTAGAATGTGTTGGAATCAGTTAAATCTAAGAACACATGAAAAGAGACCTTTAAGCATCTTCCAAGCAACTCAAACACAATACCACAATCCCTAGTAAATTACATTGGGCTCTCTGTCTTATCTAAAAGCTTTTAGAGCAGCCACACTGGATACATCAATTTATTGGAATGGAAACGGCTCCAAATTGAGCAGAACTAATATGACTAACAGCAACTAGTTTGTGATTGAGGCATAGTTGATTGGTATCCATAATAAGAAAATTGAAGGGAAAAATCACCTGGTTGACATCTTGGGTGGCATTCAAGCAGTTGATAAGTCACTCTCTCATTGAATAAATTGATCAAAATGCAGTGAGTTCTCTGTGCTTGCTCACTTTGCCATCTGGGTGCCTTTGCGTGTCTGTATGTTTGCCCCTTTTGGCAATGAAGAGTGAGAAACTTGATTGGCAAATGTGAGTGAATGATATATCCATATATAGGCATATAGAGTCGTTCCCTAATATCTCTTGGAATCAATGAGCTGTAAGCAAAGGGTTCAAATAGCAATACCAGTTAGTTGAAATTAAATGAGTTATCCATGCAGGGAGAACCTTAATTGCCTTGACGGGAAAATTATATAATTGGGAAGGAAATTTATCCAAGTAGAGTGGAATGGATATGGATGATTTATATAGCCGCTTTGACTGATCTGGGGACGAGGTGTGATGTATTGATTATTATATCTCACTTAATCCAATTAATTGGTTTTGTAATGGCAGATCACTCAGCAAGAGTTTACGGAAATGGCATGGCAAGCAATTGTTTCATCGCCAGAAATAGCTAAAGAGAACAAGCATCAAATAGTAGAGACTGAACACTTGATGAAGGCACTGTTGGAGCAGAAGAACGGTCTGGCTCGCCGTATATTCTCCAAGGTCGGTGTAGATAATACCCGTCTTTTAGAGGCTACCGATAAGTTTATTCAACGACAGCCTAAGGTATGCTTCAGATCATCCAGTCTTTTGCTAATTATATGCCATGTTCATTTGTGTATCATTGTTTCTTCTCTAACCCCTGCTTAGAAATGATTTAATGTTCAATTATCAACAGCAATTGGTGTTTTCAGGATCAAAGTCGAAATATGTCCCGATCTTTTATTTTGCTTCTACTTCATTTGCCATCCATGTAGAGTTTAGCTCAAATTTCTGCTTTGATCAGCTGACATTTTCACTTTAATAGTAGTCATTTTATCTTAAAAGGATCTAGTGAACCATTTAGTCCATACATGACCATTTTCAAGCATACTAGTTTTTTCTTGTAAAATGTTAATCTCTTAAGGAATTTTCTGAACATGTGACACTTCAATTTATTTTCAGGTCGAACTCAGTACAAGATACTTTATTCTTATAATCGGTCATTAGTGTTACTTTTAATGATGTTGAGTAGTATGTATACAAGTCAACTAGAAAATAGTAGGTAATAAAGAATTTCAAGAAGTCAGAGGTTAATGCTCCTTTTTTGCCTTTTAATCATCTTGTCCCTGTTCCTCACTAAATATTCTGAATATGTTCATACCCACTTTTAGAGCTAAAAATAATTATGCGCTTGCGAAGAAAATTTGACATCCTACCTGAGTTGAGCTCACTTTGTAGCACAATTATGAAAAGACATGAGCTCAGGGGAGCTTGTCCTGGCTCATTTAGTGTTCACAGAAAAGCATCTACCTTATTCTCTAGAAATACAGAAGGGTAATGCACATTCCACTCTCAGGGATTTTAGTTTGCCAACTTAATTGATTGAATGGAAAAATAGTTATTTCTATTTAGAATGTGATCAGCTAAATAAATCAACAAAAGCAGCTTAACTGTCTATAGATGAGCTTATAGTCTAGCTTGATATCAACTAGTTTTAAACACCAGATTGCCAAGCAAGCTAGAGCTTGGCTCTTTCTAGTCTATAGTTGAGCTTGGCTCAGCTTGTATAAATAGCCAGTCAGTTTGACTGGTTTACATCTTTACCTGTTTGATGGATGCAGAACGTATGGAAATTTAGGCAGTGCTATGCAGTTAAGATTAGATTCTATGGTAGCTTGGTCAACTGATTCTCATACATTGATCTTTAAGAGAGCACAAATATATTATAGGAAGCTTCCAACAGCCAGATGCTGAGTAATTGAGATTAGATCTTTTCAACAGACCCCCGACATAGTGGGAGCTTAGTGCACCGGGCTGCCCTTTAAGATATTACTTCCTCTCTTTTGGGATCACTTCTAATAACAATCAAATAACAAGCTGCTTAATACATTTCCCTCTCATGTACTATAGATAGCTGAATCTTTCTTCTTGGTTACAACATCTTGCCAGGTTATTGGGGAGTCAGCTGGTTCTATGTTAGGCCGAGATTTGGAAGCTTTGATGCAGAGAGCCAGGGAGTACAAGAAAGAGTATGGTGATTCCTTTGTGTCAGTTGAGCATTTGGTGCTTGGCTTCATTCAAGATAAACGATTTGGGAAGCAACTGTTTAATGATTTCCAGATTTCCCTGAAGACACTGAAAACTGCCATTGAATCCATAAGGGGACGCCAAAATGTTATTGATCAAGGTAATGAGTTCATTCTGTAATCGGCGGAGCACTTCAACTAACTTGCATATGTGGATCTTGTCAACAAGTGTAAGAATGCAGACGTAGTTAACTCATTCATGGGCTATTATGTTCATTACACTTGGATCTCTTCTCCCTTTCATGTGATTAGGGAGCTGCTTCCTAGTGTAGTCCTGAATACGTTAACAAAGATTTGATTGGGTATACATTATTAGTTTCTTAGTTAACAACAACCTTACTTTTCCAACACATGGCTTGTCAAAGCTTGTCTGTTATTTCCTTTAGCTTTTCTCTTTCTCGCAATAAATCTTGTTTTTACCCTCTTTTTTGAAAAGGAAATCTTGTTTATATACACTCTTGCAGATCCTGAGGGGAAGTATGAATCACTAGAAAAATATGGAAAAGATCTGACCGCTATGGCTAGAGCGGGGAAGCTTGACCCAGTTATAGGCAGAGATGATGAGATCCGTAGATGCATACAAATCCTCTCCAGGAGAACAAAGAATAACCCAGTGTTAATTGGTGAGCCTGGAGTTGGGAAAACTGCAATCTCTGAAGGGTAAGTTAAATTGAACATGTAGAAGCGGGAGTCTGAGCATGTGATTTAAAACTTTGATTTATATGGCTCGTTTTGGATATGTTCCATTGGTCTCAATTTGTTAGATTTTTCTAAAAACTCTGCATCCATTGCTTATAACTTATATTCTTCTCTTCCTGTTTGATAGGCTTGCGCAGAGAATTGTGCAAGGAGATGTACCTCAGGCTTTGATGAATCGACGGGTTAGTGATGAAGAGATCTGTTGTTGCATTCACCTGAATTACGAAAGAAAATATCTTTATTAATTAACATGTTTGGTTCCTCTGTGCAGTTGATATCTCTTGATATGGGTGCACTCATAGCTGGTGCAAAATACCGTGGTGAATTTGAAGACAGATTGAAGNGGTGCAGTTGATATCTCTTGATATGGGTGCACTCATAGCTGGTGCAAAATACCGTGGTGAATTTGAAGACAGATTGAAGGCCGTGCTTAAGGAAGTGACAGAATCCGAAGGACAGATCATCCTTTTTATTGATGAGATACATACTGTTGTTGGCGCAGGTATTTTTTCTTAGGAAACATCACCAGATGTTAAAATGCTGTTTTATATATATATGTTGTTGGAATGCCTATGATTGAAAATTAATATTTGTTGCTCCTAAAGGTGAGTAGTTTGTTTTATGGACATATAATTGAACATGTTAATTGACCTATATGTCTGCTACATACTGAGATCTGAATGACTTCATCCTACACCAAAAGATTGTATTTTGTACCGTTATTTGGGTTCATCCAAATTTGAATTTTTTTTAAATGGTTTGACTTGTGAAAAACAACATTATTTTTTTTTCAGGTGCCACTAATGGTGCAATGGATGCTGGGAATCTCTTGAAGCCAATGCTTGGTCGAGGAGAACTACGATGTATTGGTGCAACCACCTTGGATGAATACCGTAAATATATCGAAAAAGATCCTGCCCTAGAGCGTCGTTTCCAGCAAGTTTATGTTGACCAGCCTACAGTTGAAGATACTGTCTCTATACTTCGTGGATTGCGTGAAAGATATGAGCTGCATCATGGAGTCCGCATTTCAGACACTGCACTTGTTGATGCAGCTATTCTTTCTGACCGTTATATTAGTGGACGTTTCCTACCTGACAAAGGTAAGTAACTACATGAGACTTGCTGAAAAGCTGTTCACTCTAGAGCAACTTGTTATTTCCTTTAATAATATAAATACTGTATTTGTCGTGGTGCTATTACTTCATTGTATTTCTTATTCTAATTATAAATAGAGGGAGGGGGAGGGGATTATAAGTGGTGATCCCCTCACTAATAAGGTGAAAGGTAATCAAACTGGACTACTAAAATTCTCCTACTTAATGTATTTTTGATTTAAAATTTAGGAAAGAACAGATATCCTTGCATTTGCATGGTCTAACTTGGCAATATGCAGGTTTTAGTCCTGCTGGTGGATTTTGAATCCTATCTAACTACTAATCATCACCTTAACGGCATTTGAGCTGTGGCCTTTTCAAAATACTATAGTTGCAGAAACAACTCTAGCAGTGATGTGGCCACATTTTTGGATCACATCAAGCATATCTTTAAGTCTTCGTCATCACATAATTGTTTCCCTTGGTCCAGTAAGCATACACCAAGAGAATGCACTAGACCTGCATAAATGTGGAGTCCAATAGACTGGTGCTTAATGGACTTACTGCTGATGCTAAAAGTGCTTATTTTTAAAATGCAGCTATTGACCTAGTTGACGAAGCTGCTGCAAAACTGAAAATGGAGATCACCTCAAAACCTACAGCGCTTGATGAGATCAATCGTGCAGTTTTGAAGTTGGAGATGGAGAGGCTATCTCTGACTAATGATACAGATAGAGCATCGAAAGATCGGTTAAACCGCCTTGAGACTGAATTGTCTCTTTTAAAGGAGAGGCAAGCTGAGCTGACTGAGCAGTGGGAGCATGAGAAAACTGTCATGACTCGTATACAGTCCGTTAAAGAAGAGGTATGCAACTGAAGATTCTCTACTTAAGTTTGTTCATTAGTGCTTGTTTTGTTTAACCACTCTTGAGTGGAAATGCAGTCATATTCTAAGCTGTCAATTGAACTAGCTGTAGGAGTAGTTTAGATGTAAATGAATTAGATTGAGGTGGAGCTTGATTAACTTTCTTCTTAAATACAGATTGACAGGGTAAATCTTGAGATCCAGCAAGCAGAGCGGGAATATGATCTTAACCGTGCTGCCGAACTGAAGTACGGGAGTCTAAACTCCTTGCAGCGTCAACTTGAAACTGCAGAAAAAGAACTAGATGATTATATGAAGTCTGGAAAATCGATGCTCAGAGAAGAAGTGACTGGGAATGATATTGCGGAGATTGTCAGTAAGTGGACTGGGATTCCTGTTTCTAAGTTACAACAGTCAGAGAGGGAAAAGCTGTTGCACTTGGAGGAAGAGCTGCACAAACGTGTTGTTGGTCAAGATCCGGCTGTGAGAGCAGTAGCAGAGGCAATTCAGCGCTCGCGTGCTGGACTCTCAGATCCTCATCGTCCTATTGCAAGCTTTATGTTCATGGGTCCCACTGGAGTTGGAAAGACGGAGCTAGCTAAGGCGCTTGCTAACTATTTGTTCAATACTGAAGAAGCACTTGTGCGCATTGATATGAGTGAATACATGGAGAAGCATGCAGTTTCAAGATTGATAGGAGCTCCCCCTGGTTATGTCGGGTATGAAGAAGGAGGGCAGTTGACCGAGATTGTTCGCAGGAGACCCTATGCGGTTATTTTGTTTGATGAAATTGAGAAGGCCCATTCAGATGTATTTAATGTGTTCCTTCAAATCTTAGATGATGGTAGGGTGACTGACTCACAAGGACGCACAGTGAGTTTCACCAATACTGTCATCATCATGACATCAAATGTTGGTTCACAATATATCCTAAATACGGATGATGGTGATGATTCGTCAAAGGAAGCGACTTATCAAACAATAAAGCAAAGGGTGATGGATGCTGCACGTGCAGTTTTCCGCCCTGAGTTCATGAATCGCATTGATGAGTATATAGTATTCCAGCCTCTTGATCGTGACCAAATCAGTAGCATTGTGCGATTGCAGGTAACATACCTTTTTATAATCTTGAATATGCTTTGCTTGAGTTTGCACATACTCTCTTGGAGTGTCTGGAAATGGATGCTGTTTTCTGGATTAATTCAGGTGGAATATCTATAAGTTGAGCCTTTTATTCGTTCTTTGCAGCTTGAAAGAGTGCAGCAGAGATTAGCTGATCGCAAAATGAAGATTCAAGTGAGCGATGCTGCTATTCAACTGCTTGGAAGTCTTGGTTATGATCCCAACTATGGGGCACGGCCAGTGAAGCGAGTGATCCAGCAGAATATTGAGAACGAATTGGCCAAAGGAATCTTGAGAGGAGATTTCAAGGATGAGGATACCGTTTTAATAGACACGGAGGTCAGCGCATTCTCTAATGGACAACTTCCTCAGCAGAAGCTAGTGTTTAAAAGAAAAGACTCTGGTTCAGATTCTCCAGCAGAGAACCAAGAAGCTTTCTCCCAGAAACTATGAAGCTGCACCTCACAATCTGGTTCAGACACGAGCTATGGAGCAACTAACTCGTAGCTCTTATATCATGGATTTGGGATATATATATATATATGCACGGCTTTGAATAGCAAATTCCTACAGTTAAAACAATATGGAGTTGTTTTCCTTTATATAGCATGAGCCTGAAGAAAGATGGAACTAGAAATGAGGAAAGTACACACTCTTTTATAGTGCATGAACGACTGGTGAATAATCAATCTGAGGTCTAGTTTTCCCTCCCATCGTGACTACGGAATTCAATGTTATTATTAAATACGAATCTATTGATATATCATATAGTTATTTCAACTCTATTGATAAAGTCATGACGACTTATCGCTGTATCGAAGTAGTCGATGCGATCGACCAGAGAACAAAACGGAATTGTAGCAAATGTTAAAGACTCATTTACCAAAACGGAGTGAATTATCTTCAGTGGTTGCTGATTTAATTCTGCAGTGTTACAACCTGGATATTTAAAAAATCAGTGCCGTTAAAATCAAAAGTAAATTAAGTTGAGATTACTTCTTTCTATTATATAACATCTATAAAAATCAAAGTAACTGAAATCAGGAGTCAGAACAAGCTGAATTATTTTAAAATTTTGAAGAACGAATTCAATATATATCCAAAACTAAATCAATACATGATTCGGAGATGATTAATATGAATATTATAATTCATTAATTATTAATACAAATAGTATATATAATCTTTAGATTACAATTCAAGGATAATTTTGTCTGAATGCAACGAATTGTTAAAAACAGAGACAAATATCTACTATTTAAGAAACCATTTTTCAATTTTGTCATGTATATTGAAATAGAAATATATAACCAATAATTTGACTGGAATTAATATGAATACGGTTCAGCGAGTTTCATTTGTAACCTAAATCCTAGTCACAAAAGTTATTTATAGTGGTTCGAGATAGAGACAAACACCAATTTAATTTGAAGTTTGCTAATTTTCAAATCTTTTGTTTCTCACCAAGAGATCAAGGAGAGCAGACGAACCAAATTTAATAGAAAGATAAAATAAAAAATGAGCAAAAGAATTATTGAGGAACACATCTGATAAAGTGGAGATAACTAAGATAAGAGAAAAAAAAAATAGAATGGGAAAAGAAAAAGAAAAAGAAAGAGAAGAAAAAAGAAGACACAACTGAAAAGAAATTAGCATAGTGCAATAAACTCTAGCTTGTTTCTGTACCTTCAGGGTTACGTATCGACCTATCTTATCTTTAACAGCCTCTAATTTGACATCTACATAATTCGTATTGGAGAAAAGGCGGGTTGGGGCGTGAGAGAGGAAAGTGGAACCCCCGCCATGGCTTTTCTATTTGGACATGTTGAATCTTATGACAGACTATCATCCATGATAACAATGATTTGTTATTGCATCAATGTGCAACTTTTTACGTAAAAATGTTTCCTATAGATTGATAATATGCTTGAAGACGTGTTTCCTCGAAGCTTAAAAAAGGCTTTCTTGTTTCAGTGTGCTTGAACAGACGGCAAAGACCGATGGTCATGACATAAATTTGTTGTAGACTTCTGAATCTGAAATGCTTTGCCAAGTGACTGTGCAAAGCCAACCGGATCCTGTCCTCCTCTGGTTAATCACTGTCCGTCCAGCTTGGGATAATAAGGACTAGCCAGAAACTCCCAATGCCCTATCGGTCTTGGACAATCTGGGAAATGAAAACAATAATAAGGACAATCTGCTCTAAGGTTAGTACATATCTACTGAAGAATCTGAACAACTAACTGAAAAATATACAGATACAACTAAAGAGATTAGGAGTAATTCAAATGTCAACTTAATTATAAGAATGGAGCAAAATGCTAAAATAGCAAGCAGGAGGGGACCTTACCAAGCCAGATTTTCATGCAGACAATTAAAGAAAGGGTTCAGGTGCGATTTCCCATCCTAAAGATACAAGCTGGAAGTTGAGGAAGAGACTTCACTTTAAATCTTATTAACGTTGACCCTGATATGAGGAGGCACAAAGGTGCTATCTCTACCTACGCCGACATGCCTGAAATAGAATCTGTCAATTGGCATTCCTCTCTGCCTGCCTATCAAGAATAAATTTTACATAACATAGGGAAGAGAAATTTAGCTAGACTGATTTGTTTGCAGAGGGTTGAGAAAAACCTGTTCTCTAGAGTTGCTGCACCTCAGTGGGTCTTCTTACTTTTCTACATGACCATCAAAACATACTTATATTTTTCCATCAACTCCGCTGCAAGCACGTGTGCACCCATTGACTCCAATATACCTTCAGGTTAGCCTTCATATGAAAATTTATAAAAAAGAACCTGCATAAGCAACATCATATCTTATTCATGTCAATGTGAAGTACACTGTTCTCTTCTCAATCATAGTTTTGCAAATTACGTTTTCTATTTCTCCTGGAATCTGTTTGTAAGTTTTGCAGCATCATAGCTCGTGTCTTGCCATCAGGTTGAAGGCCTCTCTCTCGCATCTCCGTGTACAGCTTCCTAGCTAAATCAAGCTTTCCTGTTAAACACATCCCTTGAATAGCAGCATTGTAAAGCGATCCATTTGGTTCAGAAAACTGCAAACATCAAGTATAAGAGTTGAAGAGACTTAATCCTGGATAATGAATTAATGATGTCAGATGGTTCCGATGCTCCCTTCCTCCCTAATCACTTCCCTCCAATGTCAAAGAAATTTAAAGAAGAACAACAACAAAATTGGAATTTTCTATCTTGGAATTTTTGGTTCAACCTCTTCACAGTCCCCCGCCCCATACCTCCATTCCCAACAACAACAACAGACCCACTTGTGGGATTGGACTGGGTATGTTGTTGGGATTGGGGGTATGGGGCAGGGGGTTGACCCAAGAAAATGGTAGTAATGGAATCAAACAGAGAAATAGCTTGTCAAGCTAATAATCAACATTTCCATGTAGCTCTTTTTTTCTCTCCACTGTTTTGAGTTTTTGATATTCCAAATTGCATATTCCCATCCAAACCATCATCCATCAGCAAGTTCACTCTCAAATAAAATCTTACCCCCCAAAAAAGAAAAAAGAACAATCGAAACCACAGTTATGGCATATTCTCTGATTTATTTGCAATATGTCAAGGAAATTAAAGAATGGAATAGTTACGGTAGAAGAAGATGCAATGAATGTCATGACTTACTTTTAGTATTTCCACTGCATCACTCCAGAGAGAACCCCAGATGCAAACTCTCATCAACGACAATAGAGTAAATATGTCAGGAGAATGTTTTTGGCGAACCATACGGTAATACACCTGTAATGCAACCTTGGGTCTTCTTGCTACCTCACAAGCTCCAATGACTTGATTATAGGACGCCGTTGAAACTGGGAGTTCAGAAGCCTCCATCTGCCACAGTACCTGTACAGCTTTATCCCACAACCCAAGTCTATGGCATGATGTCAAAACAGTATTGTATATATGCACATTCAAAATGACACTTTGGATATTTCTTATTCTCTCGAAGAGCTGAATTGCATCACAATATCGATTTGCCCGGTTTAAGGCATTAAGCAATGAATTCCATGTGTATACATCAGGTGCATGACCTAACGATTTCATCAGATCATAAATCTCAAATGCAAGCTTGACTTTGCCAGCTTTCCCAAGTGAGTTGATCACTGCGTTGCATGCTCTTGCATTTGGCTTAAGCTCACTGTCCAACATACATTGCAAGATATTCAATGCAGAGTCATACTTACCCTCCCTACTGTATGCTCCAATAATAGCATGCATCATATCACTCTCTGGGCTCAACCCATTTTGAATCATCTCACTGTATGCATCAATGGCTAGTTCATTTTGACCACAACGAACAAATGTGCAAATTAACAGACGGTAAGTGACTGTTGTTCCAACTTGACCATTATCTTGCAAAATTTTCCAAATCTTCTGTGCCTGATCCCAGTCGTTTGCTTTTGCAAAAATGGATATCATTGTGTTGTATACAACAATATCAATTTGTTTTCTAAGATTCCTACTGCTTATCAATTCACGGAACATGTATATTGCTGTGTCATAACCCCGAGCATCAGCAACTGCCTTCAGAATTAAGCTATAAGTGTGGCCAGTTGTTAGCTCACTAGACTTCATGGAATTGAAGACTTTTAAGGCATTATCGAGCATTCCATTCCTCAAGAGGCTTGAAAGAAGGGAATTACATGCATGTAAATCAGGTTTAAGACCTGAAAAAATCATTGACTTGTATATCGCCAATGCACTTTTGGGTTTATTCAGCCTGCTGAGCTTCAAGATCCTTTTTGACAATACCTTCTCATCCAATTCTTCTAGGTATAGAATCCCATCTTCAACTGAATTTTTAGTTTCTTCAAGAAAACTTGAAGGTTGGTTAGTATCAAATTTTTCAGTATACAAATTCATGAAACAGTCCTTACCAGACGATTCCAGCTTATATACATCTTTGGTTGAATTTTCTTTCACAATATCAGAATCCTCACTCTCTCCATCACACACAGGTTCGAGTTCACAATGGACATTCAGAGCTATGCTGCACAGGTTATTCACTTCCTTGAAGCTAAATAAAACGGTTGAAAGCTTTAGCTGTGGAATTCCAAACAAAATGCATTCCTCAAAAGCAGACACCAAATTAGAACTATTAAAACTAAGACCCCCCTTTAGTTTTCCAGTATAAAGAGCGAATGTCTCACGTGGGTATCTTAACTTATCCCTTCTTGAACAGAAAAATCGTTTGTTCTTCTCATTCCCATCTAAAGAAACTGCTAAAGTAGGCAAGTTCTTTATCACATGTACCATACTCGCTCCACAAGGTACAACAACCTCATAAGACGAATTTCTCAACCTAATTCAACACAGAACTTGGAGCCACCACCTGAAGAAACTCAACAGAGTTCAAGCACCATAACCAATTCAAGTTCCAATCTTTATCGTTCAATTTAAGCAAATTAAACGGTTGATAATGGGAAAAGGATAGGTATGCATGTTATATTTGTTATCCACAAGAACCATTCAACCTTAAACTGTACTTTTCTTTTTTGCCGACAGCTCAAAGAAATTTACCTGAAATTTAGTAGGGAAACTTGACTGCTTCTGCACACAAATGGAGACACAGGGGAATTGACAGTTGCCGAGCAAGTAAAAATCTGAATTGAGGGAGAAATAAACGATAACGAGAATTTTCCTACAAATATCTGCTGGCAGAATGGGCCTCGACTAGTGGGCCTTAGTTAAGATCCGGCCCATTTATTCGTGACACGTGCGGCTAAACCCCTGATGCAACAGTTCTACCCCTCCTCAAATCAATCAATCAAATGCAATTTAATTCTAAATTAGTAGAGATTTTACATGAATTCATCGAGTAAATTGCATTTTATTCGAGTTCATTTCATTCTAACACTGAAAAATGACAAATTAGACCTCGTTAACATCAATTCTCCAAATCTCTCTTTTGTTCCTATACTAACAACTTCTCATCATAAAGAAATGAATTTAAGTTATACACACCATCAACGTAAAAAGTAATTTACAGCATTAGGTCATCCAAAAAACTATTTCGTTATTATCGTTCCCCACCCCCTCACGATGAATAAGTGAAAGAAAATGGCAAAATAAGTCATTGCAGCAGAATTGCAATCAATATTTTTCCAAACTTTACAAGGTGTAACTTCACTGCTTCACAACAAACAACTCTCTAAATGTTGGAGATTAGAGAACGTGTCACTCAAATTAGATGCACATAAATATACAAACAAATTCTGGTGTTTGTTACAACTGAGACACAATGATCAGTCAAAGGTTTCCAGTGAACTGCTAGGCGGGTCAGATAAGTTTGGGAAGTGGTAAGCTTGCATAAATACAGCTCCATGTCCGTGGTCCACCCAAAGAGATCTTCCACTGAATGGCTCTATGACTTGCATGTCCCGTCCTATCTCACTAAACAGTACCCACCAAGTTCCCGAATCGACGGAAACCGTCTTTTAACACCTGTGGATAAAGCAGTATATCAATTGCAGGCACTCACGATGCACATCGTAGAACAATCCAAGGACTTTTTATCATCTTTTTCCTATCTGATCCACAAAAATACACCAGAAAATGAGATGCATGATTCAATGGATAAAAGGTTGCATAGCGAACTCTCTGCCACGTTAAAATGGCAACATGCCAGTGCTGAAACATAAATAGTCAATATATTTACTCAAGCAACAAATGTACAATTTGAAATGATACCTGCATTCATGCATCACTGTGATCCGAAGCCTCCTCAGAATCGGACAAGGGCAAGAGGGTACATATCCCAAGCACATGCCCATTAAGGCACACATAATACTCAATTGCATCTTCATAAGCACCCAATCTACAGCTGGCACTTGCTGGTACCATTTTCGCTTGCAGCATGCTCCACAGTTTTGCCTTACAGTAAGGACACACTTCTGTTGGATGGAGCTGAGCCTCCCTCTTAATTAACATCTTGCGAACTTTTGATGTAGCAAAGGATTTAAATATTCCCCGAAAAAATCCAATATCCCCCTCATCTCCTTGGTCAAGATGCTCGCAAGGATCAGAAACATACAAAACATCTGTCCTGCATTGTGGTAACAGAAAACTCTTTCCAGAGGTCCTAGAGAACCTAGTCCTGTAAACAAAGTGTCCTGGGACGTGGATGCTGTTGAATAAACCCCCTTTATTACATCCAGAGCAGTAAATAAGAAGCTTTGCAAGAGCCCTCCAGTTACCATCAACACTATGACTCCCACTAGACTGTAAATCAAGCATCATTTTTGGAGCTCTTGTCTTACAAAACTCCTTCCAGAGCACTCTCTTTGCGAGATCATCAAACCATTTGCAAACACAAGATAGAGTTGCAACTGACTTAGGGTTCCAATTCAGTCGCTGAAAAACCAGAAATATAACTTCTTCGCTAAGATGCCCTTTTGTACACAAACAACTAGCGGAGTGTATGCAGCGATATTGTTTAGTAATGATCATTGTTTACAACTGCAGCCATCATGATTGAAATGACAACAAAGTTAGGTCATATATTTCTAAAAATTTCACAAAGATGACATCAAAAACCATGATACTTCAATTGGTTGTACAAGGTGTAAGAAATGATCTGAATGATGGCCGCTTGGTGGCATAAACAATGAAAATATGACTCTAGTCAACAACCATATAAATGAATCAATCATATGTTGATTACTCCATAAAGGGATCATTGATAGCAAGTAATCTCTCTACTTCGTCGCATGATAAGTTTAGTTTTACTACATCACCTTTACATCACTATAAATTGATTAAAGACCAGATTATATTTGTTAATTAAATCATCTATATATTAGTACTTATCAACAAAATAATTTACCCATCAACGGTTTTGCAGAACATAAAGAGACAATGCACTTCCCCAGTCCATGTTGCTATTATAGGTTACAGAAATGAACAAAATGCACCAATCAGAAAAGAAATGAGCAAAAAGCAGAAGCACCCGAAAAAAAGTTTCCCAAGATTTAAAATCAGTCACTTGGCACATAAGGAAAAATTTCATGAGGTGAATATAGCATATATACTGCTCTAGAACTTAGCAGTACTCAACAGATGGCCCATGACATGAGAGAAATAAAGAATTTAATTCAGAAAGTTCAGAAGCATACAACCCAGTAATCTGAGGATGAGTAAAGATTATTTAGTTCTGAGACAAACTTAAAAGAGATTTTGGCCCTAGAGGATGAAAATCTAAATGTGGCACAGGCTCGGAACTCAGAAGTGTTTGATTTCGTAGCCATTAAAGGATGAATTTATAGGTCCCAGAAGCAGATGCAACTTACATATGGCTGGCTTTACCTGTTCTAGCTCCAAATAAACATAGGGTCATAATGTTCTTTTGAGAAGGAGGATCATAAATGTTTTGAAGAATACAATAGTATCACATGTAGAGGCAAACAATATGCTTCAGCGGGAAAGCAGTTTTCCAGTAAAGAATAGGGGTCGACAACTCTATGCACATAAAGGAATTGTGACTAGTAAGAAGAGCTCAGTTGTAGGTTATTTTTACACTTCATGCACATTTGGCATAAAGTAAAATGTTTTGTTGAAAATCATTCCTTAGATCATTTTGTAGTGTTTGGTTGGTTAAAAGTACGAGTAAATGGTAATGTGCAACGAGTAGTATATATTATAAGTTTACCTCCCAAAAAAAAACAGAGAGAGAGTAGTATATGCTATAAGTACTGGGTGACACTTTTAAGGACTGAGGGTTAAAAATAATGTCCAACTGTTTATCTAATCTACTAGAAGTAAAGACTGTAAGAGTTTGGACATTTATAAACTGAAGAAAGTTCTTATCCCCTTTTTGTGGAATAGATCCCTTGGTGAAAACATGTTCCACAATTCAATCAATATGACCAAATATTTGAAAATGAGTTCATCAAGGATAGCATACCAAACGTACCTGAGTGGTGCTACACTCAGTGACAAGGAAAAGACCAAATCTAGATTATACATATCACATCAAGACTTTGTAAAGAAGGAATAAAGAGCAATATTGTCCATTTTGTATATCTAAAACCATGTCAGATACAAAAAAAATCAAAATTAATAGAAATGATAACCTTTTGTTTGAATAGTGGTAACAATTGGGGAATCTCACTAGCACGGTTGGTTGGCTAAATGATCTTTCGCGCAGGTGAGGTTCGATTCCCCACATTGTAATACCCTACCCTTACCCCTACCCCCAATTTATTTTTAAAAAATGAATAATTGTAACAATTTAGTAAAAGAAATTACCTTTATGACTTCCATTCCCACTAACTAACTATTGAAAATTTGAAATTAGGAGGTAAAATTGATATTTTTCCTTATTTTGTGAAAATGCTGGTCTTTTGTACCACAATTCAGATTAGCACAAGAAAAAATTGCCTTAATCACCTAAGATGCAAAAAAAAGAAGGAAAAAAAATCATCTAGTTAAAAACACATAGAATTATGAAAATTGGAGCTGAGGTCTCTTCATGCAGCTGAATCAGACAAAATCCTAGCAATACAACTCGCATTTCTTATCCGACTCTAATATTTAAATTCGGAATTAGGGTTTGAGTATTACTGAGTAACTGAGAGGGAGGGGGAAAGTTACAGAAAAAGAAAACCTACAACTTGGAGTCGCCCGAGTAGAGATCGGAGAAGTTCGCCGGAGAAACAGACGGGATAAGCAAGTTATCGGTCCAGCGAAAGTGGTCAGTGGTGGTTGTGGTGGGTTCAATGGACTTTAGACAGAGAAATTGACTGAGCCGTTTCAGCTGACGCCTAGTGAGGCGTCATTCCGAATTGTCCAGTTGAAACCAATCAAATGATATATTGGGACCCGTTTTTTTTTAACCCACTTCCACCTAATCGGCTAAAGAAGATACTTGGGCTTGTCAACATCACACGTACGGCCCAATTCGATCGATACGATAACTCGATCGTCCTATCCAACTCCCCCGGGTCGCCCACCACGGCGTTTGATTTCAAGAGGGAAGTGCAAATAGCTAATTTTAAGAAGGGTGTTTATGGATACTCCTCAAAGTCGCATCTTTGATTAATATACACGGGTTTCTAGTTTAGTATGATTCAATTTATTAATTTTTAATTATAGATACATCATATTAAAAATT
>JACEIK010000430.1:52486-64495 GCA_018107945.1 Datura stramonium | reverse complement strand
ATATATAATATAATATTAATAAATATCTTGAGTCCAATTTGGAATAGGATGGACAAAGTCCACGCTAACGACGGCGTGAAAACCTATTAAGAATAGGTTATATGCTTCTCCAATTGGTTACAAATTGTTGATTGAAATATTTTCCATAAATGCTAATTGTCCATCTTGAATTAGATAGTGAATGTGATTCATATTACGTTTATTGTTACGTATTTTCTTGGTTACATTTATTGCGGGTAATTTCAACATTATATTCCTAATTTAATTTGTTCGGAAATTTTCTTGATCAAGCAGTTAATAGCAAAGAAAAATATCAGTGTGAATACACATACAACCTTTGTATTGTCTAAGAAAAATTCAATTACTACTATTATCATCAAGTTTGTTTTGAAACCTATTCTTTTAGATATAAATAAATTTAAAACAAGTAGATCTGTCGAGCATTGTTTTTGCCTTCCAATGCATGTTTTGAACACCATGCAATGTATTAAATAATTTTTCATATTCTTCAAAACTTACAATTTCAAATAATGTCTTAAAGTTGATTGTATCTTCAATTTCATTAATCATGTACTTCAATTGCGCATCTAGACACTTATATAGAAGAAATTTATCAAACTGAGGAGAAGTGTCGGAGAGTTTACTCACTAACTCATAAGTCCTTAAAATCTCACTTCACTACGATAAAATATGTGACAAATCAAATTAGACAGGGACTAAACAATCACTTTCAATATGAATTCAAAAAATAAATTCTAACTAGACATGAATTAAATAAATATCAAATATCAAATCTTAAATAATTTTGAATTACTAATTTTAATTTAGTTCCACCGTACCGCCATGAAACCATCGCATTCATCAGAAAAACACTATTAAAGCACCGTGTGAAAATTCTTGTTCGCATAATAAATTTTTGGCATCTCATTCACTCAAATTAAGGGATTTTCTTGAATCAAAATATTAATTATGTGAATTAAATTAATCGGGTTAATAAAAGAACAGAAAATAAAAATAAAAAGAGGGGAGGAAAGGTTCTGGTAAGGGGAGGATTAGGGAGAGGGTAAAAGAAGTTTGGTTGGGAGGTTTTTTTATCTTTCTTATAATTTTTAGTATCTTTTTATTTTAATATTTTCTTTTAAGTCAAAATTAATACATATACTCTTTAGGAGTCTTGAATAAAATCTCCTAAAGTATAAAGATCAAAATAACAATTCAAACTAAGTATTTTGTAACCAAAACTTCGACAGACAGCTTTGAACTCTAACTTCTCATCTTTATTTTTTTTTTCCAGATATGGCGTATGGTGATAGAGATATTGTGGGTAACAATCTCTTCCATTAAACATGTCGATTGATTGAAACTTCATTCCCTTTTTTGTGTTTTATTTGCAACATTCTTCCCTTTTTCCTGTTATTAGGAGGAGTGATTCTGCGTTTGCTTACATTGGGAGGAATTGCTCTGTGGCTGAATTGTCACGGTTTTTTGGGAAAAAGACTGACAAGTAAAAAAGAGAAAGCTTTAACAAAGGTATGTGCAAACGAGTCAATGTAATCTTGAAATCTAGTTTAATTAAGTTAGCTATTCGTGGCCTTCCTTCTTTTATTTGGAAGGACGAGAACTATTCATATTCTGGTCAATTTTTTAGATTTTTTGTTGGAGTTGGCTATTTGTTACCTATTTACCAAGACAAGAGAAAGCTTTAGCAGAGGCAGGGGCGGAACCTAACTTGAAAATCTATTTCGAACACTGATATATGCAAAGGTTTTAATTCCGAAGCCAAAGCATATATTTTTGCAAGATGACTCGGGTCTAATAACTTGTACTCTTTTTTCCTCTTAGGACTTCTATCAAATTTCTCCTTAAATCTTTTGCTGGCACATGTAATGCAAGTAGGTTCATGATGCAAAGGTGGATTACGCCAGTCAGCTACCAGATGACGTTTCTTGCATGTCGGACGATAAAAGATGCTGTTAGGACGAGCATTTTCTCGAGTAGGTGGAGATATCTGTTTGCCTACATTACGATTCGGCCTTGACATGATTGGGGTCCACTTTTTAGGTTATGATTGTCGCTCTTACCATCAGCAAAAATTCTTGAAAGTAGTAAATCAGTTTTTGCAACTTTATTCGGGTCGTAAAGTCGTTGAACTTGAGATGCTCTTTTGCATTGGGAGAGAGTTTTCTAGTGAATTTGACCAAGTGATGCATTCTATTTCAAAGTTAGGTGTTGAAAGATTACGTCTTCACTTTGATTGTGGCATTGTTAATCCCTCTAGTACCATTAACCCCGATCCCAACAGGTATTTTAATTTTTCTCTTGAGCTTCTCTCTCAAGCATCCTCATTGAAATTCTTGTGTTTGACTGCTTGCGTTGTACAACCAAGTGTTGGAGTCCGTCTTAACTCCCTCAAGACCCTTATCTTGATGGGCGCTCCGTTATATAAGGGACAACTTGAGGGTATTTTGTCCTCTTGTTTGAACCTTAATCAGTTAATCATACAATCTTGCAAACTTCCGTATAAGCTGTGCATATCTGGTACAGTAACATTTGTTGGTTTTACTAATTGTTGCGGATTGGAGGAGATTGATCTTCGGGCTACAGATCTTCATACGTTAGATTACAGTTTTGATGAGAGAGTAAGATTTTACTTCTCTTCTGTTCCCGTGTTGAAACATGTAAAAATTTGTCTTACCGGAGAAGCTGCAATGGCATACATATTTGGTGAATTTGCAAGAGATTTACCTGATCAGGTTAAATCTTTAACAGTCACAACTTATTATAATCAGGTATTTGATGATGTCTTGTCTTCTCAAATTTCTTCGATACTTATGGTTTTGAAGACGCTAATCACTTTAAGTGTTCCGTATTTCAGGTAACACACTTCCCAACAGAGACACAAGTATTCAGAAACCTTAGGAAGTTAGTCTTGCTAGTTGTGGACACAGACTACATTGACATATTCAAAGTTTCTCCCGTCTTAGATGCCTGTCCTCTTCTCCAATATTTGGATTTAGTGGTGAGTTATCTACATTTAATCTTCTTCTTTTTTTAGATATTCTTTATATGATCTCAAAGCAAGGTAAACACCAACCAACTTCATAGTTATACATAGTGAAAAGGAAGGCAAGAAAATATATCATGCTAAAAGAGAGGTAAACAACCACTCAGAAGTTACACCAAAGTAGACACGCCTCTACTGCCAAGTGTCTTCAGAAAATATGGTCTATGGATTTCGGGGAAGAAGGAAACTGCTCAAAAGCATCAATACTTACCTGTTACTCTTAAAGTTCCTGCTGAAAGCATAGACAGATCATGGTTGCTTTCCTATTACCATATTTTGAATTGCTACGTCAATATATGAATTAGTCTTTTTCCGAGTATCTACAGACTACACATAGTCAGACCTACATTTATGCACAAGTAAAATTCATTTGATTGCTAAGTGCCACGTAAGTTAGCTGCCGAAGTGCAAGTCTTCATGACTTTGCATAAACATTGGAGAATCATTTTGTTATTTTTCTTTTGTTTGGTGTAACTAGGAGATGTTATGCCTTGCTGTGTACTTGGAAAGGTCTAACCGTACTATGATTTATTTGCATGGAGCTACTTTTTTTGTCCACGGCATAAATGAACTTTCTTAGTGTCCACTTAAATTGCTTGTATTGCAGCTTGCTTAACTACATAAGTCATATATAGTTGTTTTCAATTAGCTAGTATGTTGATTTATTCTCGTTGTTATCTCAGCGAAGGCATTCATATAACGGAAAAGCAATAGGAAGTCATCACACCAGGCCACCTTTATCTCCTACATATCACACTGAGCTAAAAGATGTGAGATTCGGTGGATTTCGTGGAAAAGGAGAAGAGATTGATCTTGCTATTTATATTCTGAAAAGTGCAAAGTTACTCGACCAGATGTTTCTCACCCAATACTTAATCAGCCCGTGTGTTGATATTTATTATGGTTATGATATATGGAAGAAAAGAGAAGGACAACGTATTGCAATCGAACAACAACGACAAGCCCAAGCTATTTCTAGTAACGCTGTGGTGATCATCAAATAGCTTCAGTTCCTTCTTACTCTCTATTCTCATTAGTCGTTGTAGAGGTACCTATTTAGTATTTGTTATTTTTGTTATTATTTCCCAACACTTTATTGTGTTACGAGGAAGCAAAGGGACCAGTTATTGTAAGTTTCAGGCTATATTTGGAATACAAGTTTTTGCACAAATGCTCCAATTTTGGGGCTAATCTTTAATTTTTGTCCAAAAAGTGGGCTGAAAATTTCCGACATTGCGAAAACAATAAATAAATAAATCGGAAGCTACAAGTTATGTTTTAAAATTCGTAAAGCACAAGTTATGTCTTACAAGGCATGAAATGAACATCAAATATAATATATTTTCTATATGAAGGGATCAAAACACACATTTTAATTAATTTAAGGTTAATATGTTGAGTTATTTAGTCGGAATTAATATTCTCATCAATTTGCGTCTATCTACTTTTTACTGAATCTATTTTGAGAAGATTTTAATTTTGCGATAAAAATCTCACTGTAGTCTTTTACTAGTTTTTTTCCCTTTGAATAGTTAAAATTCTGCATAATAAATTCATAGAATTTAACTGAATTGGTTTGAAGAAACTGCATTATAAACTTTTATTTTTTTAAAAAAATATTGCAGTTAATAATATTCCTTATTTATTTGTTTTGGGGTGGCAACTTTGTTGACATTTTTTTTGAAAAACTTTTTGCAATGGTTTCATAATTCAAAGCAAATATCAATACTAGTACATGTCATTGGTATGGAAAACGATTTGCATGTATTGAGCAATTATCGTTTATATATCAACTAATTATAGTTCAAATCTTGTGATTTGGTAATTTTGGATTAGAGGTGGAAAATAAAAGTTTAAAGTCTTTTAGATAGGACCATCTTATCCAATTCACTTCTTACTCACGTTCACATGACTATGACTCGATTGCAATCCAGTCTATTTAACTCAATTCACTTTCAATCCGTCAAAATTCAATCCAAATGCGCCATTTGCCACAGCTAACACTCAATATTGAGTCAATGTAATGGAAATGCATAACACTTTTTTTTTTTCATTCCATCTCATTTTTGAAGTATGTATCGAAAATAAATTGATTCTTCGACAGTGATATATACAAAACCAAAAAAAAAAAGAAGTGAAAGCGGTATTAACAAACGAGCTAAACGTGTAAAATACAAACTAAAAAGAAAAGATTATAAAATCAGGTTTGGATAGCAATACGCGAGCATTTTAATGTCCTCCAACCTCTTAATGAAATTTGCAAACCACTTTGACCATCAATATTCTGGCTATCCCTTTTGATTTCTATGATGTGATTTCCTCACCAACTTCCTGAAGATCTGTAAGAACATTAACTGCAAGGATCAAAGTGCAGAGAGAAGAAACCTCAAGAATGTTGCACCATAAATACCGAGTGAAAAAAAAAAAAAAGTTGCATCGCTCCCTAGACTTTCCATGGACTTTGAGGTGCAAACAAGAGAGCTACAAAGTCCGTCTACTCTCAAAATTCAATAGTTAAGGCATGTATAGGAGGATGCAGGATGCCCTCCTCTTAGCCAATCCAATTATAAATCTGCAAGAGAAAAAGTATTAAGTTTTACAAAACGCAATTTTTGATTAAAGTAGGTGACTCAAATATGCATAGTTGATGATGTAAATGAAAATATGGCAGGATTTCTTTTACCTCCATGGAACCGGGACCTATGACCAGCTTTTCGAGATTGACTATCCTGCTTGGAATCAAACTTCTGGGACTGACATAACAAGGGCCCCGAGAACCTAACCCCCCTTCCTTGTTGGCCATCATAATCCTGATCGCATTTCAGAGAGATCACAGACCATAACACCAGCATGTAAATGAAAATTGACTACGATATGTTTTCCCTATGTCATATAATATATTCATTTACACAATATTTTGGAGTTCTCTAACACTAAATGTTCTCTATATATTTTCTACTGACAAGCAAATCTCTAAACATATAAAAAATTATTTCTAGCACACAGTGAAACTAAATGTAAGTATATCAATATGATCAAACTTTAATCTCGACAAGATGATATCGCCTATGTATATAGATCTTTTGCTTCCATTGTGTTATTTTTCATTCAGTACATTTAGATGTCCATGAAGGGCATGACCAAATGGTCTCGGGCAACCTCATTTTATTCCCCAAGTGTGCTAATTGTACATTCTTTCGAATATGATCATTTCTGGCACATCCATCTTAACATTCTCATTTGTCTGACACTCATCTAGTGATTTCGTCTAAACAAAATGACCACTAGGCTTCATTGTATCCAAGGTGAAATTAGCTAAAACTTTTTTTCTCACCAAAGAGTAATGTAACTCAACCTTAATGAATGAGATGTAACTCATCTTGAAGCCAACCTCTAAGATCTGCCATTTTTTCCTGTTTTGGTATCTAAATGTATGTGCCATATGCTCTCAATTCATGTCTTTCCATAGAGATTGTGTACTCAAACTGGAGCTCTGCCGAGCATAGGAAAGGATAAAATTTTCCATAACTAAGTGAGGTTTATCTTTCTCTAGAATGGTGGCAATTGACCTTCTCAAGATGATTGTCATATAACCAACAGCAGTTCAGTTGCATCCAAAGCTAAAACCAACCCTTTATAAAAAATCCCATCTCACCTCTTCAGAAAAAGAAAGAGGAGAGAGAGAGAAGAGAAACCCTCCTATGGGCATTAAAGAACCAAATACAAAATGTTTTAGTCAGCACCAGCAAATGGAAGTGGCTGAGTTAGAGGAAGGATACTAACCACTGATAGTTCCTGATCAGACAAGTCAAACGAATCTGGGCGTTCATGATGACCATGTTTCCTATGGATATTCTTGAAAGTGTGGGTCCTTAAAAAGTCATCATTATCTTGCATGTTTGAGTCCAAGGTATCCCCGGCATGCGGTACACCAGAAGGACCGAAGGCACTCAACTTTTGACTTCTTGAATTGGGAGGTGGATATAGTCTTGTGGCTGCAGAATCCTGCTTTCCTTTTTTGGCCCATGCAAAACCACTTGATTCTGGCATTTGCACAGGAACAGAAAGAATGGTGCTGTCCCCTTGAGACTCATCACTCATCTGAGAAGCCTCTGATACTGTGTCATACACTGGTTTCATTGATATCCGTGAGATAGTAGCTCGTCTTCCTTTAGAAATTTGGGCATTACTACCGTAATTTCTACGAGAACCATGAACATTGGCCTCAACTTCCTTCAAAAATAGAAGACAACCTTCTCAATATACCATCGAGAGGAAATGTAAATGTGTATGTGTCTGTGAGATGAGAGAGAAACCTCTGTCGGAACCACTTTGCAGAAATTGCTTGGTTCTTGAAGAGCTTTCCGGGCTTTTCTTGAAGTTTCTGATGCTTGCACTGTGGAACTGGCTCTCTTTCTGAAAATGAAAGGCTCCTTTCAAGTTAAGATTTAAAGAGGATAAGAGAAATGCGAAGTCATGTAAGGTGCACTGTTATTAGAAACAGAGATATATAAAATTTAATTCGTAGAGCCAACTCACTTGGAGCACGATAATGACGTGTTTGGGTAGGTTATCTAGATAACTTTGAAGTGCAGCATAGAATTAATGTTCAAAGTAATGAATGACAATGAAATATCACTCTTTTATATCTTTTTCTTTTTTATTTGACTAGTGCATGCAAATGCAGATATTGGTCTTTGGCCTTCATTGTTTTCCTGGCCCATCTATGGAATAGCAATGATTTTATGGAATCATGTGCAGTAAAATTATTTCCAGGAAAGGAAAAAAGAAGAAGAAGAAGAAGAAGAAGAAGAAGAAAGGATTCACCTTCGCACTTCTTCCCGGAACTTTGCATCAATTTCCTTGTTTGGTGGGTACTTAGGCAGGCTCGATGAGTCACAAGCATAAGGTTTTGTATTGAAATACTAAAGAAAGGTAAAACACAAATTTGAACCAGGGAGTTAGCAATTAGAGAAACCAGGCTAAAGAACTACTATGCTTGAGAATAAAGTGAAAACAGAAACATCATTAATACCAAAGAGCAACCTAAAACTAAAAGCAAAATAAAAAAGAATGAGGTGACTCTGTCAAAATGGAAATTTTCCAGTGAGACAAAAAAACTCATACGCTGCTGTCTTTGTTAACTTACCTCGGAATTGAGAGCAGATGAAGCAGTTCCACGTTTATGAGGATCTATTGAAAGAAGTGTTTCGACAAGGCTTACAGCAGTTTTTGGTAATTCTTTACATCTATCTCGAAGTGTACTGTCATATGGTTGCTTGGGCTTAAACATGGTTGCAAGTGGAAGTTTAGACCTTTTCCAGTAATCATCTGGTGGGGAACCGCAGAGTTTGAAAATTTTGTGCAGTTGCTCAACCTGCAGGATAGACAAAACAAGAATCTTTTGACAATTGACAAGAAACAGTAATATTGCAAGGCATTCAACATTGGAGAATGATTTAATCACTTCATATTTATTTGGGAGTTTTCAGTCATGTTAATTTAGCATTATTTATGAATCATATTCCATTTTTGTATATTCTTACAGAGTTGTAAGAAATATTATCAAATTCGGTAGTTCTTCGGGAAATACTGACCTCGGTCCTCCCTTTCAGGAGCGGCCTTCCGAAAAAGAGTTCTGCAAAAACACAACCAACACTCCACAAATCCACAGTGACCCCATAACTTGTTGATCCCAATAGAAGTTCAGGAGGTCGATACCATAATGTAACCACACGACAGGTCAGTGGTTGCTTGTGCCTTGAACTAAGGAAATTTGCAAGACCAAAATCTGCTATTTTCAGAATTCCTTCATTGTTAACCAAAATGTTGGAAACTTTAATATCCCGATGCATTATCCCACGTGAATGGCAGTGCTCTAGTCCGCTCAGTAGCTGTTGCATGTAGCATTTGATCTACTTCCATGCAAAAAATAAATTTTGAGATAAATAAACAGAATCTTCTTCCATTTTTATTTGGCAAGATAAGATAGATTCAAACAGTTATCTAACACCAAACTAATGCTAGAGAGGCATTGTGAAAGACGAACCAACCTGTGAATCACTAAATTTGATTTCAGGACATGATAATAATCCAGATAGGTCATGTTCCATATACTCAAAAACAAGGTAAATGCTACACGATAACCGAGAAGTGATTATCCCTTCCAGCTTCATGATGTTTGGATGGTCAAGTTTGCGGAGAATTGCAATTTCTCGTGCCATAAATCTGACACTATCTGGTTGGAAATTGTCAAATCGCACCTTCTTGAGGGCGACCATTTTACCATTTTCAATATCACGTGCTCGGTAAACACTGCTATATGTACCTTGTCCAATCTACAGATGTTGAAAGCATAAAGAATCTTCGTAAGAAGAAAATAACTTACATTAGTAGGGCAATGATATACAACAACACACTACCAGTCATTAGCAGACAAAGCTAATATTAAACTAAGCTGCCAAGGCCAAAAAATGTAGTTAAATCCTTGTAAAAAAAAGTAGTTAAATCCCTCAAATATAAAGCATATCACCTAAATCCCAGCTCAGATTCGAATCTATCTCTCGCTGTCATTATCTCTATCCAGTTCTCTTTCAGATTAACTACTCCGATTATAAGCTTTTCTTTCTCCAGATGTAATGTATAGGGAATAAAGGTATGAGTAAAGCAGAATTCAAAGGTATTCCAGTTCATTATAGAAACCTTGTAATTCCTAATAACTGGAAATAGCATGTGGAGCACATGTAAGTTCAGATTTGAAAGATAAGGATGGCAAGTAAAAGCAGAAAGAAAGCCCTCCTCTTTTGGGGAGGATCAAGTTCATTAAGAAAAAGCTGAATTATAGTCTCAGCTAAAGAAACTTGCTTATATATGCACAGAACTTTCAGCCAATCAATCAAATTTAAAGGCTGATGATTGAGTAGGAACTAATGAGAAAGCATGACGTGGATTGAGTCGGTGAAGGGTTGCGTGTAAGAGGTAGAGAGGTTATTTCCGATAGACCCTTGACTTTTTTAGTACAAAAAAAGAATAGGGCTATTACTTCAGGTTTTCATCAACAAGTACAAAAAACAGTAATTAGATAGTTTATTCTGGAAGGACGGAGGGTTAATGTACAAGAGTCTATTCCTTTTGCTACAACGTGGCTATCTAGCAGTCTTCTTTTTTCTTTTTTGATAATGCAGGTAAGAGTTTATTGAAGAAAACATCAAGGGGGTAAAAGTACAAACAAAGAGAATTTGGGATAGCTGATACAGTCCACTCAGCATATCCAAGATGATCTCCAAGTACTGAAAATAAGAATTCAACTACTATTTCCTTATACCAAAATACAAGTTCTGTGAACTGAATCCATTCTTCACAAAGATAGCTATCTAGCAATCTAACTTTGCTATTGATGCGTTAAGAATTCACCATTATTTCCTAGAGCTGAATCCATTAGCTTATTTACAAGTTTGATTGCAGTCAAATCGGAGACAATGACTTGATGTAAATTCATAATATATGAATGGTGTTAAGCTACTGAAATGATAAACTTTTTGTGCTGCATATACACATGAATACAAATTTGTAAAATGAAGAGTTAACAAAAACTATTCTTTTGAAATAGTATCATCAGAAACTACTTGCACTTGTCAAGACTTAGAAAACCATGCTTGGTGAATGATTAATGTACCACAAAAAAGATACAACAATTATGGTGTCCATTTTAAAAATCTATCCAGATAATACGAGGAATCATGTTTTTGTCTCCACGACATTACGCTTACCATTGAAGCTATATTTTGTTTTGAGCGGAACATTGGATTACCTTTTCTAATTTCTGGAACATGTTCGATTTAAGAGGAATCCATCCATCAATGGCTTCACCGGCAACGGCGGTCAGCCAAACGGGCCAGCCGGCGGCCAACTGCTCACCTTCAGTTAGCCTCCCAAATTTGATGCTAAAAGTAGCCTTTTTTTCAGCATTGCCCTTCTTGGAGGCTCTCAATTTTCCCGAAAATCGGCGGACGGAATCCTCCCCCTCTTTCTCGGGCTCCTCTTTGATCTTCTCCAAAGGGGCAAAGCCAGTTTTGATATGCAATAAAGGATCGACATTGTCTACAGCGGCTGCAGTCACCGACGAATCGTGGGGCGGGGAATGGGACGTGGCCTGCTTGGAGCTGACGCAACCCATGACCCCCCAAAACCCATCAATGAAATCGATCCAGTTGGGAGAGAACCCAGATCGACCCGGATAGAAAATGGGTCAAAGGGAGGTGAAAAATGGTGGTTGCCAGAAAATGGGTCTCAGCTCATTGGTTCTGCGTCAAAAAGGTCGTATTCAGAAAATTGCTCAGAGAAAAAGAGTTAAATCTTTTGAGGGGGAGGACGAGAGAAAGGTGGTCATTGGGAGGAGAGTCCAAAGATTTGAGGAGGAGGAAACTCTCTCCCTCATATGGGATTTTTTTTTTTTCCTTTTTTGGCGAGATATGCGGAGAGAAGAAAAGAAGGGAAGGGATTCGTTTTTTGACAAGTTGAAAGCCAAGAAAATAGAGTTGGTGTCGAACGGTGCGAAAGCAGAGGAAGGATAGTACTAGTAGAGAAAGAAGAAAGAGAAAAACATTTGCTTGGTTGTGTTTGTGGGTCCAAGAATCATCATCATCACCACCATCTTTTCCCTTTTGTTTTTTCACTTTGTCTTCCTGTTTTGTTGAGACCAATTCATACGCCATTCTTACAAAAACTTTGATTCACTATATACAGTAGAGAGAGACAGAGAAAGAGAGATTGCTGCGTATTTGTAATGTTAGCCGTTAGGAGTTCGCTTTCTTTCGTTTTTTCAATTTTACCCGCTGGGTCCTGTGCTGGTGAGCTGCTGCTAGTTCAATAATAGTGCCAACTACTCAACCACCGGGGCAGCTAGAAGCCCAAATCCGAATTTGATCAAGCTCAAATAATATATT
>JACEIK010000430.1:39946-52438 GCA_018107945.1 Datura stramonium | reverse complement strand
ATATATTAAATTTAATTATTTGTACAGTAATATGATGAGCAATTAGATGTTTTCAATTCTTATAACCATTTTGTATCTGTGTATTATTTTTTTAAAGCTTAAGATTATTGCCTTGCGTGGTACCACACATCTTAATAATAAAATATATTTTAAATGGAGAAAAGTAAAAAGTTAGAAAATGTTTTACTCCTTCTATTTTATTTTAATTGCTAGAATAAGATTTGCACACTCATTAAGAAAAAATTAATAGAGATGATAATTTGACTAATATAACCTTATTAATTTTTTGAAACATACAATAATAATTCTTTTTATATTTTTAAATGACTTTAAGTACTAAGGATATAATTGCAAAGACGTGGTCAATTATCTCTTGAATTTTAAAACTAACAAGTATTTTGAAAAAGTTATTTTTAATATACCTAGCAATTAAAATGGAACCGAGAGAGTAGTTTTAAGGGGAAAACATGAGCTAGTCCACTCAGAAATAAACTATGTTATTCAGACTCTCTAAAAATATTACCACATCCTTATTGAGCCCTCTAAAAATATATTATTTTTTAAGAATACAACACACTCAAGGACATATTTAAATA
This sequence comes from Datura stramonium, assembly GCA_018107945.1. NCBI lineage: Eukaryota > Viridiplantae > Streptophyta > Magnoliopsida > Solanales > Solanaceae > Datura > Datura stramonium. The sequence continues at coordinate 51,842 of JACEIK010000430.1, read as the reverse complement.
GTTCTAACAATGTAAACGATAAGAATATATTTGAGATCAAATTTAAACTGAGAATAAATTTATTCAATATCCCATAACTGGGTAAATTTGAATAAATCCACCACTTATTATAAGGAATATGTTTGGGATCAAAATTAAAATAAGGGCAATTTTGCACAATTTTTTGAAAGGTTAAAGATATTTTTGACCCAATCTACTTAACTTATTAGAATCACTTTTAAAAAGGTAAATCCATAGATTTAGTGAATATATGTCAATCAATTTTACATTCAAATAAATCTTAAGATCTCTAGATAATCTATTCAAGGAAAAAAGCATTAAATTGAACCTTCCCTTTATAAATTTTGTATTAAAATTTTTTGCAGAAGTTGTTTCATGTGGTGAAAAAGGAGTAGCAGCAGCAACCATGCAAAAGGAACAAACAAAACAAGAAGATTGTAATCAAGATTCTCCCATGGATTCATCAAAGAAAATCCCTTCAGAGATTGATGAAGAAGAAGAAGAAGAATCTCAACACATGGCCTCTGAAACTTCCACACTCTCCACAGATTCACCAAAAATCCAACAAGAAGAAAAAGACACTAACAACTTTGACAACAATTCTTCTTCTTTTTATTTTTCTTCAAACTCTTCTTCCTCTGCTTCTTCTTCTTCTTTTGGCTCAATGAAAACAAAGAAGAAAACAGAGGAACATGTGAATGAAAATGGAGAGAAGATTAGTAGCACTCCGACGACTCAGGGCACGGAAAGGAAATCTTCGAAAACCCCGAAATTCAACAAGAGTAGAAGCTATTCAAATGGGGCTTCAAGTATTTTCAGGAATTTGATAACATGTGGAGCTGTGGATACAAATGACTCTGGAATTGTTCCACTCAGAAGAAATAAGACTTGTTTAAGTGCTTCTGGTGAAAAAACAGTGAGCTTTTCGTCAGAGATTTGTAAAGCAGACAAACTTGGAGGATCTCAAAGGATTTTTGGTACTGCTTGGAATCAACAACAAACTAACGGAAGGTAGTAATTCTTTTTTTTTTTTTTCACATTTTCACTTATTGTTATCTTTTTTACGATAAAGATCATAATAATTAATTGTTGATTTCAGGAAAAGCTGTGATGGGGCATTCAGTAATATGTCAAAGAACAAAAGTGAATTTGGTAGTGGTACATCAGTTTCTGCTAATTATAAGCCAATCAATGGACCCAACTGCTCGTAAGTTCCTTCATCATAATTAGTAGCACATATTGTTTATATGCTTCTTCTTTTCCTAAAACATCAAAATGTTTGGAACAATTTCAATTTGTCAAAACATTACTACTCCTATTTTAAACTGTGTCTTTTTTTTTTATACGCCCCTTAACAAATACTTTGTTCCTTTCAAATTATTTATCGCTTTTTGTAAATATAATTATTTCAAATTATTTAACATTCTAAAAGGTCAAGACAAAATTAATTAACTTTTCTCCATTTTATGCTTAATATAATTTTTGTTGAAGACTACGAAATCCTTGATTATTGAGTAAATATTTAATGGAGAGAGATTATAATTTAGATATAAATAAGGTTAAATTAGTCAAAAATTTCTTCTAATTATTACTCCCTCCATCTCAAAAACCCCTTTAAAATTAATTAGGAAGGGTTTTTGACTATGATATTCTTATTTATATCTAAGTTATAATCTCTCACCATTAAATGTTTACTCAATAATCAAAGACGACTTTATATTCTTCAAGAAAACTATACTTAGGATAAAATGGAGAAAGAAAAAACTAATTAATTTTATTTTGAACTTCTAAAACGACAATAATTTAAAATATTAATTTTTTTAAAACTAAAAAGGACATATAATTTGCCACGGAAGGAATGATATTTAGGTCGTCATTTTTGCTTATATTGCCTGTGTCTAGAAACGGAGTGATGTTGCAGAATTCTCTTTCTTCCATCTTATGAATGAAAAAAAATTTATTCAAAGAAACAAGATAAAGCTAATTAATAATCCAACAACCCAAGTCAGTCAAAAGAAAATTTGTTAATTTCTATTATTAAGACCCTAATAGAGCTAGTTTTATATCTTTCTTTTGAGCAGCTTTGGTCAATTTAAACATAGTGCCAAATCAACAAAAATGGGAATCTGTAGGTCAAAGATTCATCTTCTTTTATTTTTTTAACCTTTTGAATTTTTCAGGTCGGCCTCACCCCAATAACCCCCCTTGAATGTGTTTTCATCTTTTTCTTCTTCTGTGTATAATAATAATAGACAAAAATGTAAAAATATGTGAGCATAGTATTAAATTATTATTGTGATGCAGGCAATGTGGGAAGCCATTCAAGCCAGAGAAACTTCATGCCCACATGAAATCCTGCAAAGGGATGAAAGCTGTGTCAAAGGGTGCTAATTCTGTTACCTCTGCTCCTCAGAACACATCCAAAGATGCATCTAAAGTGAATTCTGTTTCTGGGAAATCTTTGACTCATTAAATGCCACCTTTCTTTCTTTTTAAATTATTTTTTATTTCAACTTCTTTTGGAATTAGATTATGGTTTTTTTTATAGAACTTGGACAAGCCTTCCGTGTATATTTTTGAGTAAGAAGGTCTACAGGCAAATGCCTAAGCAATTCAAGAATTTAAAAGTAAAGTCTCCTTTACTTGCATTCAGTAGTTATAAGCCTGATTTTCCATCTTAATCTCGACTATAGACTCTGCAGAAGCTTCAAATTACCCCGTGTGAACCCAAATTAGTTGAGCCAGTGTACAACATGGATACTAGATTTAGCAAACAAAAATTTTAAGACACGGATGGGGTAGGGAATTCAGGGATATTTGGGGACAGACCAACTTTTGATGTTGAAAATATATCTCATTTAAGTTTTTCTTTCTCCAGTTCAAATAAGCAATGAAGATAAATTCTTTTATACATTTGGATACTGAAGCACTAGCTATATCTACTACTCTCTTAATATCTTAGACACTCGGTTATGTTAATGCTACAGCAGTCAGAAAGATGAGACAATCAACTAGGAATGGTGTTAATCACCATATTCATGTCCCCAGAAAATACCTAATCTAATAGCATCTGTAAAGAACAATCAGGTTTCCAGGCTGTCAGTAGTCAAGAGTTACGACCATTGCTGATTACTTACCTCCAAGAATCGAGGAGTCAACATGATCAAGCAAAAACCTATATAACTTCTTTTTTAATCCTTCTACCCTCTCATCTACTTTGTTTCCTAACTTAACCATGTCATCCAACCACTGATTGACCTTTTTGAGCTGACCAAGAAGACCTGCAATTTCAGCATTCCCTTCCACGGTATTCAGCCCGAACCCCTTGTTCAAAGAATCTTCTAAGAAGTTCAAAAACCAAGTCTGAGATGAAACAAGCAACTTTTCTGCTAAATTTGCAGCCTCCTTCAGCCCACTCCCTTTGGACCATTCTTCTCTTTCAATAGTCGTTCTTCTTGTAGCTGGTAAATGCTGCTTCGATTTAGATACTGATCTTCTTCCAATAGAATCAGGACCAGATGGCCCATTGGTTTTAGTGCTTTGGTTGTTTTTAGGTGAATGTTTCTCTGCTTCACTAATCTTTGGATTGTCCTCTAGTATAATGTAATGAGATTTCTCATTATCCAAATTTCCCTTCTTGCCTTCCTTTATGAACAAACAGAAATTGGGAAGTTCAGAATCAATTGCAGCTTGAATCCAAGAGGCCGCGTTCTTATTTGTAAAATTATGGCAAATTTCTGGAAAGGGATTCTGCACACAGAACTTGTCATTGCCCTTTGCTTCAGGAGTTCTCGTCACCAATGATTTTGTAACAGCCGCTGCTTTCTGCATATTTTGATGAAGGTTCAAAAATTGCTCAACCAGTTGTCCAGCAGGTACTTTCTTGGATGATTCACATAGTTCTGCAAACATACTGTAGAGAGGTAGGTGGTAAGGAGGAAGCTTACCCTCTATGTCTTAAGGGCAGAACATAGGTTCAGAAGAAAGTTACTACTGCCAGTGGATTTCATACCACAATTAATTCATGACAGCATTCAGAGAATTTGTCTTGATAAAGTAGACAGCATTTAGATAATATCCAATTCTTCGCGAACAACACCTGAACCATGTTCACTAAAACCTAGAGAATGAGACATCCAGCTAAACACTTAGATTGAAGAAGTTTGTGATTCAATACTAACTGAAAGCTGATTCAGGACATGTCAATGTGATCAGTGTCGCAGAAAATTCAGATCCTAAACCAATATTAGCTCTGAAGTGATGACATGGAATGGATAAATTTAAACGCAGGGAAAGAAGTGCCATTAAGAATACTTTGCAAGAGGAAAATGGACAGATGATGTGCTTAAAAGTAGGACAAATTGTTGAGCATTATTTGAAATAAACTAAAAGGAGAAAGAAGAGGGAAGAGATGAGGAACTGGAGGAATCGAGGCAAGCAAAAAGAGAATAGGAGAGATGAGATAAGACGGGAAAAAATAGAGAATAGAGGGGGAGATTTAAATACGAAATCAATTCATTAATATATCAAATTCAAATAAGTCTGATGCATAAAAGTTCTGTTTATGTAACATAGAGTTGTGAATAAAATATAACTCTTAGAACTACTAATCTCTAACTTAAAACTAAAAGGCAAGCAGAGTCCTAGATTTGGAAACACAAGCAGGTGGACCTACCAACTTCACATTGAAAGAAATGAGATTGATACACAACTAAGAAGTTTAACCAAATTCGCCCGTCGCAGAGGCAATCAAGAAAGCCTCAAGTGAAAATATAACATACAAAAAGGTGATCTAATTCAACTATTCTTACCATTACATTGGGACTAAAAAAGAAGATAAGACTAGATAAAACATGTCTCTAAGGATTACTTTTACTTTATTTCCAACTAATAGAGATAAAGATATATAATATCTAGTAATCACAAGTGATGTGTAGGTTAGGCACATGCAAGGGCATGGGCAAGCCAAATGGAACACTGCTAAAGAAAGAAGTGCGCCGACTCAAAGGGCAGCAAACACCACATAATCTTGCATTGTACCAATATATAAACTATGAACCTAATATGCAAGATAACATTGTAGGATGAGCAATCGTGTGGAGTGCAATATTAGTGAACTAAAATAAAACTATATAATAAAAATTGGTTATTCTAGAATAAACGAACAAGATGTTACATGAAATTTATTTATAAATACCATCAGAATATGTGTTTCAAATATTCAAAGCCAGAGCTTATATTCCAGTAGTTTCAAGTTAAGTACCGAATAACATATGCGAAGTAGAGGCATCGACATAAAAACAGAAGCATTACCTCATGCACTGGATGACACCTTCTGCAGCAGCAGCTTCTTCTAATGCATGCAAAGCAGACAGAAATGCGGCATTCCTATAACTTGTAACTTCCTGAAGAGATTATGATTCACAATTTGATACACAACTTCCTGAAGAGTTATAATTCACAATTTGATAGACAAGCATATCTCTATCATAGACTAAATAACTAAAACATTCATTCTTCACATACCTTGCCAAGATCACGAACTGTTGATGGAAGTAAACTCCATGAAATCCTTGAGTCGGACCAATTTTTAAAACTGAGGGCCACTTTTGTCAGATTGCACGGAAGAGTCTCATCTTGTGAAAGCTCTAGATTTTTTCTAGTTGGCTTGCTAACTGATCTTGGTGAGACAATAGGCTCTCGATCTTTTCTAGTGGGCTTGCTAACTGATCTTGGTGAGACAATAAGCTCTAGATCTTTTCTAGTGGGCTTGCTAACTGATCTTGGCGAGACAATATTGTTCTTACTTTTAAGCGGTGAAATGCTTGCAGTTGAATGCCTTGGTGTTGAAACTTTGTCTAAAGAAGGCTTCTTCACAGAAGGAAGCTGCAAAATATCCATTCATCCAATCAAACACAATCAACAGAACATAGGTTTGAATTTTCTCTTAAAAAGACTTGGTCAATATTATATGAGACTAACTAAAATTTCAGATTCATCAGATAAAAAAACACCAATAACATGATTTGTGATGAGTCACCATACACTATAACATACCGAAGCAAGCCATATAACTACAGGGATATAGTTCTTAGCATTTCCATGGAGACAAATAGCCGGGTAGCTTGAGCTACAACAGTGAGTTACAATATCTGGATATAGCTTGAACAGATCGATCCAGTATCCAGTATCCAGTCCGTCCATCCATCCAATATGGAACGGAAAGAACTAACTTTTTTAGGGTTTTTAAGTTGAATCAAAATATAAGAATAAAAAGTTAAATCTAAATATGAACTTAGTAGTGTGATCTTTTGAAGGACCAAACCAAGAAAAAAGACAAGGACATTGAAATTGACCTCGTTCGTTGTTGTCTAACCACTTTTGCCCTAGGTTTAATAATTGAATCAGCACATTGACCTAAAAAAGAGAAAAATAAAAAAGACTCTCCCAACAAACACAACATAATGGCAATGAAATAAACAGAACAAAAGTTGCAGTTGATAACAGCATTAAAGCACCGAACTTAATCCTAAAAAAAGAGAAAATTTCATAACTTTGTCAAGCCTAAATTAAATGAAGTCACATTCTGCAAAAAGCCCATCAACAACCAACAAGCTGGGTAACTTACAGAATCCGAACCCGAGAACCCGCTTTTAGATTTGGACCTAGGTGTAGCTCCAGCACCATTTTGCTCACCAGGGCTCCGATCCCATCCTCTTCTCGCTGAATCCAAACTCAATCTCCTCATCTCTAACCCCTCCACCTTCCCATTCCCAATGGACTGTCTTCTTGATTTTATATCCTCACTCACCGCCACTCTGTTCGTTTTGGTCTTTGCCTCGACCCTTTTCATTTCACCATTCTTTTTTCCCCTTTTTGGGTCGGTTCGGTTCCGAGCGGTGAGAAAATCACTGGAAATCAAATCTTTAGGATCTCCAACACATGGCCGCCTCTTGGGAACCGGCTTGATTCCACGAAGAACCGGAACAGGGGAACCAGAGTCAAGCCGAGTCACGTGAATGAACTGACCGAGTTGGATCTTGTCACTCAGTATCAACTCAACATCTTCTTCTGATACAGAAACGTAAGCTGAATGCTGAGAATCTGATACCCTTAGATAAAATCCCCTGCTTTTCCATGGATCATCATCAAGGGAAGGAACAATACTAATCACCTGAAAACCCATAAAATAAAAAGATAAACAGAAGTCCATAATAAATGCACGCAGTGGCTGAAACATGAATGAAATCATGAAATGCCAGGTTTCAAATCATCAGAGACAAAAAAGACTGAAGTACTATCTTTTTATTTTACCCGCATTGTTATGTAAAAAAATTTATTTTTTCGAAGGAGGTTAAGGAAGCATTAAACATGCCTGAAGAAGAGCAGAGCGGTGTTCGCCGGCGACTTTGGTTTCCTTATCATCGAGATGTTGCAAGAGTTTAAGCAAAATACCAGGCGTGAGGGACGCCATTACTTCAACGAGGAACAAGTTGAAGGGATAAGTTTAAAAACTGAAACACAGAGTAAAAAAGAAAGTCTATCAAACATGGCACTTTGGCAGTGCAAAGAAGAAAATGGGGGAAAAGGGGGAAAACTCGGCAAAATAGGGAATAGCTGCAAGATTTGAGAGAAGGTGGGGTTATGGGGAAGAGTGAGTTACATTGGGAGCCTTAGCGAATCTCAAAAAACGGAAAGGGATCGCTAAAGGACAGGTGTCAAATGGGGATGTGGTTTTTCGGTGACAGAGTTGCAGAAATAGTACAGTAGAAAGAAGAGAGAGAGAGAAGGTGGGGAATGGGCGCAGATAACAGAGTACATCCGTAAGGAGGAAGCCAGTAGAAGACAAGATTTCAACTAAAAAGCGTTGTTGTATCCATTGTTTCAACTGCACGGTTGTGGGCTCCCCTAGATTTTAAAATCCGATCATTTTTCTTCCTAAATGTTTGGACAATTTGTTTGGAAATAATATTCGAAGAAACTTTATAGTAATAAAAATATTTTAATAATTTTTGAAAAATTTTAATTTTTTTTAATCCGACCAGAAAAACCTCAATCACTACTGTGATTTGCCAATGACACCCAAAAGCGAAAGATGTCTTTACAAACGCTCCGACAATTAGAAGTCTTTACAAACGCTCCGACAATTAGAGCATCATGTGTCCTTCTAAATGCACTCTAGGGATACTTTGTTAGCTCCGAGGTGAATTATGTAATTATTAATTTTTATATAAATAATTTTTTTTGTTTAGTTTRTTTGTTTGATTTTGATTTAATATGAAATTTTAAAAAGTAAATATGATTTTTGAATTTCACGGTCTTAAACTAAAAGATATGTAGACTGTACTAAAATGTTCTTCAATATTGTGGTCTTATATATATGACGTAGAAGGTTGAAATTAAAAAGTTACCAAAAAAAAATGACATTTTTTTAAATTGATTAAAAAAGAAAGTAAGATAAATAAACTAAAATGGAGGGAGTACTACGTTTGGTAGCTAGTTAGGAAACAAGTTATGCATGTATAAAATTAATATGATATTTGGTTTGAAATATAAAAATCTACATAACTAATACATGTACAAATTACAAAGGAACATGTATTATTTTATGCAAGATAGAAGGCTGAATAACTAAATTTGATATAAAATAATACATAAATTCTACATTACTATATAGGTATAACTTTAATCAGCTACAACAAACTCGTTAGAATTGCTTTACTTAAAGTAAGTTTTCTCCCTGCTATTTTAAAATTGGAAAATCCATTGGCGCGCGCAAAGAAGAAGGTACAAGTCAAGTTATCGAACGTGTATGCTGGATGTATGCATCAAATAGCTATAGGCCTATCAACCTATCAAGTACTCTGTATCTATAGTTCACACCACCTATTGATTGAATCAAAATGAGTCTTACCTGTCTCATTCTATTGGAAAACTACTTTGTTAATTATGCACTACCTATCAGACAGCCCATAATGTGCCTCCTGTCCCTTCTTCGAGTGCTACACTCGTTATATAATTAGTTAGGTCAAGATACTGCATCCGCCTAAGTGTATATTCATTACCTTTTTTCTTCTACTTCTCCATCTTTCCTTTTCTAAAATTTGTTAATGTTACATACTCCACACTCCTCTCTTCTCTTCGTCTCTAGCTCTATCAAATCCTCTATCTATCCAGATTTCTCTAGCTCATGAACCTATTCATTATTTTAAATAAATATAGTTTGTTCATTTGTGTGACACCAATAATATTTTGGACGATTCATAATTAGAATTGTAAAATGTGAGTTGGAAAAGGTTATACACTGACTTTTAAATTTGAAATGTAACTTCGAATTCAATTTAAAATTTTTATGATTAAATATCAAATAAAAGTAAAAAAATTATTTTTAAAAAATAATAATTGTTATGACACAAAAAAGATTGAAAACATTTTGACAAGGAATCATGAGAGAAACAAGACCAAACTAGAGGACAAAGAGGTACAACTCATGATATATCGAAGCCTCTGANTATATCGAAGCCTCTGACATAGTACCATATACAGTCCGGACCCAAGTCAAGATAGTGACTCTTCAATTGTAGTATCCTGACATATTTTGTATTCATACCATGAAGTTTTTTATACCAACACATCTTTTTTTATTAATTTTACAAAAGACATAATACATAAATAGTTATTTAAAGCAGTTAAGCACTTAAACTTTGAGAATGCATATTTAGACATCTCAACTTGGTTTCACTGTATCAATTGAGCACTCCAACTTATAAAATAATCATCTAGGCACCTCAACTCAGTTTTACTATGTCATGTGTCACGTCAGATTCTTTAATTGATTCTCTATCTCAAGACTACTCAAATTATTTTTAGTTCCAGTGTTTTTTCTTCAACCAATTATTCTACTCTTTATTTTTTAAAAATCTCATGTTGAAAAACAGTACTAAGTAAAAGTTTCATGAGGCGTCCTATTTTTGATTGCTCCATTTAATCATATGTTAGATTTTTAAAATTAAAAACAAAATTACTAATTTTGGGCAAAAAATTATTCATCTGAATTTCATGCAAAGATAACTGAAATTTAATCAAATAAATTCACTAACCTCACACAAAAATATTTGAATTTTGATCTTAATGTTATAACTTGCAAATATCATAACTTGAGACAAGATTTTGGTCTTAACATGCCATTTCAAATCCTAAAATAAAGAAACATATGTGAAATCTCATTGTATAATCTGGTGGACAAAGACATTCTAATGTGGCAAAAATCTCATTGTACGAAATCAGGGAAATTATGCATCTGTTAAATTATATTTCTTATATAAATCAGTTGCTGCATATTATTTGCACTTGTTCACACGTTATTATATTCAATTAAACCTCGGTAAAAAATGTATGAAAATTTGACCTTGTTAATTGTATAATTTGAGATAAAAATATTTGAAGTTAGTTCGGACAAATTATATTAAACTTCAAGAGAAAATATCTAAATATTTGACATTTATAAAGCTACGCTTCAAATAAAAATACCCAAAATCAAATATGAATTTTCAATTATTAATTGCATATATATGAAATTATGCTTGAAGCGGCTAAACTTACAAAAACAAATTAATTAAATCAAATATAAATTAAATAATAATTTCAAAAATGTATATTTATACGTTTCACCCGAGTAATATCTATCTTTGTTCAAAATAAAAGAAGAAAAAATACACAAATTACGCATATAAGCAAATTAATTACCATAATTTGCCCACTCATTAAATAATTTCATAATAACTGCTCGACATAAAGTAAATACCCGAAATACCCACAAAAATTGCAGCTTTAAATTGATCTTTCGCAGCTCACCTTAAATTGCGGCACCCTCCTTCTGTTTTCTTTTCTCTTTTTTTCTTTTTCTTTTAAATCTTACTTTCTTTCTCTTGTTGGCTCTATTTGTTTAATTTTAATTCTCTTTCATATTTTTGGTCAGATTATCTTTCTTATTCCTTTCTGTATTTCTTCTTACAAATAAAAATATTAACTAAAATAGATTAATAAAAATAAAAAATTTAAATAATTAGACTATAATAAGAAATAATTAAAATCCACTAACTCTTTTTCTTTCTCTATTTTTGTTTTTTTAAATAAAAATATTAATGAATAAGTTCTTGACGAATAAAATATAAGAATTTAAATAATTAGACTATGATTTTATTTTATTTTTTTGGTTTGTTTCTTAATTTTTATTTTTTAGTAGCAATTAGTACAATTAATGAATATTGATAAAGCTATTTTGGTTCCTTCTTTCTAACAATTAATATTTTTCTCCTTTAGTTCTTTTTTTGACGTTTCATATTCGTATTTTGTTCTTTTTTCTTACTTTATTTTTCTCTTGTTGGCTCTTTTTTTTTTCTCTTGTTAGCTTCTTTTTTTGTTTTGTCTTATTTTATTTTTTCATTTTTATGATATCCTGTCAGTATATGATATATATCATGTGGGTATCATAGAGAACTGAAAAGTGCTCATTCAAGCAGACCTCAATGATGCCATGACAATATATAAATATATTGTAATGGTATCATGGAGGACTAAAGAATGTCTCACTTAAGAACTAAAGCGGATCTCAATGATACCATGATAGTATATAAATATACTGTAATGGTATCATGGAGGATTGAAGAGTCTTACCGAAGGACCGAAGTAAAGCTCAATGATACATTGATAGTATACAGATATATTATGATGGTATCATGGAAGATTGGGTAGTGTCTCACTGAAGAACTGATGCATCAATGATACTATGACAGTATATAAATATACTATGATGGTATCATGGAGGACTGAAGAGTATCTCGCTGAAGAACTGAAGCATCAACGATAACATGACAGTATATATATTTATATATCG